>JABFFG010000085.1:0-49080 GCA_013623685.1 Fusarium transvaalense
CCCTTTTAGAGCCAAGAGTCCCCTCGCCCCGAAACAAGCTCACCACCCAAACGAACCTAATTCGTCAGCCCTCCAAGAAACAGACTCCCCGAGCGTCATGCACGAGAATCAATAAGGCAATGCTCGACGGTGGCGGCGATGGTCCGACCCCTCTGCTTCGGGTCGTCGGCGCCAATCAGAAGAGAGTCAAGACGGGGAGAATCGTGATGATGCGGACTGAAGAGAGAGAGAGGGTTTGTGATTTGTAGTTTTAAATAGTAAATGGTGAGTTGGCGGTCAAGTCAGTATTTGGTCAATACGAACATCAAGGGACTTTTGTGGTTTCTGGTCAGTCAGACGAAGGAGAAAAAGAGGCGATGATATGCGTATATTTCAAAGAACGGGGAGAACAGAACAGAACAGTCTCCCTGCGAGATCCGAAGAGTGTGCCTGTTTCCACCTATTCTCGCGTGAGTGTTGTCCAAAATAGTCGCAAACTTAATTAATCCCGCAATTCGACATGTATGTGATCTGATTTGAGACCAAGATTCCAGTTGGAATGGCTGGGATTAACACATCGTGCATAACATTACTCTATAGCACCATTGCGTCTCTCATGACCCTGGCGTTTGTGTCCACGATGCAATAATTAGAAACAAAGGGTCAATGAGTATCGAGACGTCGAATTGGTTCCATTGTCTTCTAAGCATGTATACTGATTTGAGCTGTCGTATCTTGAAACTTGATGCATGGATGGTAGGTACTAAGTCTACGCGATCAAGGTTACCCTACAACATTATGGGAAACAGTCCTATTGGCGCTCCACGACTGTGACAGGGGTATTGCAGTGAGCAAAAGATTGTTTCTAGCACGTGAAAGTGGCCCAAATGCTTGGTTGAGGAGCCCCTGTATTTCGATCGACATGGTACACAATTCTTTTAGATATCCTGATGAGATTGATTGTTGTGTCTCAACAGCGATAGCAATCTCTTCTAATAAAAGCAATTGTCTGAATGAATAATACAAAAGCAGTACCAAACAATCTTCAATTCCTTCCCCTCCATGGATGTCAACGCCTTCTCCAGAGCCAAGATGGAGTACCTCATCCCCCCTCCCCCTCCAGGTCCCAAAATTGGCGGGCAGCTATACCTGAAAAGTCCCTAGATCTAGCGGTATAACTCCGCACTCGGCCCAATCATCGACTGCCAATTCTCCGTGGGGGGTCATCCAGTTAATTAACAGCGCCCTGAAAGTGGTGTACCAGTATTGAGGTACTAAGGTATTCGTAGATAAAATGCGAGTGTCTGCTTCCATTTGCTCTGTCCTTTTACATATTCTCTCTCATATTCAAAAGTCTAGAGGCTTGATAATACCCTTCTGCATCTTCTATATCTTCTGTATCTTGATTGTTCCATCTTTTGAGGTTTGGGTGACGTTGAAGCTGGTACTTGACAGCACAGACGCCTCATCCCACTACCTTATTTGACCCCGCGAGACCCTCAAAAGATATACGAACCTCCCTCCTTTGAGGCGAATCTCTTTTTTACGATAGAGAGGAATTGTTCTTTGCTCCATTCCCTTCGGCTTGAAACTCCAAACCTAGCCTTACCGAGTCTCCAGAAAAGGATTCGCCCGCTCCGCCTTCGTGCCTACCTAATCAACCGTAATAATTGTTGGGGACTGCCTTCCCTGAAATATTACCGGACCCGTCACCGACATCTCCTCCTAGTCTCGACTTGTCTCTCCGGGTCTGCAGGTTGGTCGCGTGACCCACCCACCGCTCTTGCCATCTTTCTTTATCTTTAAAACCATTAGACAGACAGCCAGACATTCATTCTCTCCTCTTCTATTGTCATTCTCACTTCACACACACACATACGCACATCATGACCATCATTGATGTCAACAAGGATCTCGCTGCTCTCTTTGAGCAGCAGGCCTCAGCCACTCCTGACGCCGTGGCTCTTGAAGATGAGAAAAGATCCCTCACATACGCAGAGCTCGACAGAGAAACATGGGCTCTAGCTGAGCGATTACGTGACTACGGTGTTGGTCGCGATGATCTGGTCGGTGTTCTCATGGGCAGAAGTGCCGATTACGTTATCGCCGCTCTTGCTGCCCTCCGAGCTGGTGGTGCTTTTTTGGTCCTCGAGGTTGCATACCCTCCTGGACTGCTACGAGATGTTATCGAAGATGCGAAGCCAACTGTCATTCTCACTCAAGTTGAGCACTCTAGCAATCTCACATCTGAAACTCCTGTAATTGTTGTCGACAGCCCCGACAAGCAGGCACGAGGAGAATCTTCGCCCCATTTGACCGACAGACGGTCACTCCCTGAGGACGACGATGTTGAGCGATTACTCTTTGTCTCGTACTCTTCTGGTACCACTGGTAAGCCCAAGGGTATCATGAACCCCCACAGAGCCGCTGTTCGCTCCTACGACCTGCGATTTGCTGTCAGCGACCTCAAGCCTGGCGACAGAGTGGCTTGTAATGTTTTCTTCATCTGGGAGATGCTTCGACCTCTTATTCGAGGCGCCACCACGGTCGCCATCCCCGACCACGCCAGTTACGACCCAGTTGCTCTCGTTGAGCTTCTGTCTTCAAAGCGCATCACTGATACCCTCATGACTCCCACACTTTTGGCCACAGTCCTCTCCCAACACCCCAAACTCGGCCAGCAGCTCCCCCAACTTCGCTCCCTCTGGTTGAACGGCGAGGTCGTCACTACTGACCTCGTTCGCCGCGCCATGGATGCTCTTCCCGAAACACGCCTTCTCAACGTTTATAGTGCCTGCGAAACGCATGAGGCCGCTGTCGGTGATATCAAGACTTTTGTTGATTTCGATACACAAGTGTGCCCTGTAGGTCTCCCTACAGACCCTGAGCACACCTACGTTCTCGATGAGGCAGGCAACAGAGTTGAACCTGGCGTGAGCGGCGAGCTTTACGTTGGTGGTAACCTTCTAGCACGAGGATACCTCAACCTGCCAGAAACAACAGCCAAGGCATTCCAACTGGATCCCTTCGCTGGAGAGAAGGGCGCGCGCATGTACAAAACTGGCGATTTGGCTCGTATTCTTCCCAACGGACTTTTGGAGATTACCGGCCGAGTTGGCGGTATGATCAAGACTCGCGGTTACACTGTTCAGCCCAGTGCTGTCGAGAGCGCCATCCGAAAACATCTTGCTGTTCGCGACTGTGCGGTTGTAGCCCATGGCGAGGGCTTGGAGCGACAAATTGTCGCTTACATCGTCCGCGAAAAGGGCGAGTCTCGAGACCGAACCATTCCTCTCATCGACGACTACGGATACAGTCCCGTTGCTCGACGTGCTCTAACCGACCACCTTGCTCATTACATGATTCCTTCTATTTGGGTCGAAGTGGATGAGCTACCTACACATGGTGTTTCCGGCAAGACAGACCTCAAGGCTTTGCCTGCGCCGCCATCTCCAAGATCGCCCAGACCTGCTCCCAAGAAGGAGCAGAACATCAAGGTCAAGACAGAAACTGTTATTCAGCTATGGGCTGCATCACTTAACATGCCTGCCAACGTCATTACACCAAAGCACGACTTTTTCGATTTGGGTGGTCACTCTTTGGCCCTTGCTGACCTTGCTGGACGTCTTACAAAGACCTTTGGCTTCCCTGTCCCTCTGGCTCCTTTGGCCGGAACTCCTACTCTGGAAGGACATGTTGCAGCCATCAAGGCAGCTCGCGATGGTCACACTGCAGCTGTGCAGGCTGATCTGCCAGCTGTTCTTCGCGCAGACTCTATTCTCCCCGACGACATCCAGGGCAACGGAACTCCTATGCGTGCTCTCAAGGAGGCCGAGACTATCCTTTTGACTGGTGTTACTGGTTACCTCGGCGCTTTCCTTCTGAAGAACCTAGTTGACTCTACCGATGCACAGATTATCTGTCTTGTGCGATTCCCCGAACCCGTGGAAGACTGTGCACCTGCCGGTATGGCTCGTATCCGAAAGAACTTGATCGATCTTGGACTTTGGGAGGATTACCTGTTGGAGCGTATTGAGATCTTACCTGGTACACTTACGAGGAAGCGTCTGGGTCTCTCTCCTGATGTGTTTGATGAGCTAGCAACTCGTGTTCAAGTTATTGTCCACGCTGCTGCTACCGTCAACCTGGTATACCCGTATGCTGCTCTGCGAAATGCCAATGTCAGCGGTACCCGAGAGATTCTTCGTCTTGCTGGCCGTAGTGGTGCTACTGTTCACCACGTCTCCACCAACGGCGTGCTGCCACCCTCTCACACTGGTTGGTGCGAGAACACTGTCATTGATGTTGATGATGTTCCTACTAAGCTTCTTGATGGTTACGGCCAGACCAAGTGGGTTGCTGAGAAGCTTGTTGACGAGGCAAGCCGCCGAGGTATTCCTGTGCGAGTCTATCGTCCTGGAACCATCAGCGGCCACAGTGTTTCTGGTTCAACCAACGCCTGGGATTTGATCAATGCCATTATCGTGGAGTCGCTTCAATTGGGCCGCGCCCCTGACGTCAAGGGTTGGTATATTGAGATGACTCCTGTCGACTTTGTCAGTGATGCCATTGTTACTCTCGCCAACCACACCGGCGATACCGAGCAGACTCTCTACCATCTTGGCGACCCTGCTCCTGTTCCTTCCAAGGAGCTGTTTGCCACTCTGGCCAAGCTGGGTTACCCAACTGAGCCCATCTCATGGGATGAGTGGGTTGCTCTGTGGTGGGAGAAGCGAGGCAACAAGAAGACCGGCAACGATCCCTTTACTGTTGACATTCTTCGAGGTGGTATGCCAAGTGTCGAGGTCCTCGAGTCTGTCATTGTGCTCAAGGATGGCAAGACACAGCCTACACTCGACAAATACAATGTCCCTCGCCCCAAGATGGACGAAGGCCTTCTTGAGATCTACATGCGACACTTTTATGCTCGTGGTTGGCTATCTCGACCTCCTCGCCGAGAACAAGTCAATGGGTGTGCCAAGAAGATTCGCAAGGGTCGCCTTGTAGGCAAGGTCGCGGTGGTGACTGGGGCTTCTTCCGGAATTGGCGCCGCTGTGGCAGCTGGCCTTGCCAAGGAGGGCGCCCATGTGGCCGTGGCGGCTCGACGGACCGAAGCTTTGGAAGGCGTCAAGAAGAAGATTAGCGTCTACGGTGGTAAGGTGCTGATCCACAAGACGGATGTGACGAACAAGGCCCAGGTGGAGTCCCTGATGAAGGAGGCAAGTGAACAGCTCGGCCCTGTCGACATCCTTGTCAGCTGCGCGGGCGTCATGTACTTTACCATGATGGCCAACAACCAGACTGATGAGTGGGAGCGCACAGTTGATGTCAACTGCAAGGGCCTCTTGCACGCCTTGTCATCAACAGTTCCTGGTATGCTGTCCCGTGGATCTGGGCATATTGTGGCTATTTCATCTGATGCTGGACGCAAGGTGTTCCCTGGTCTGGGCGTCTACTCGGCCAGCAAATTCTTTGTTGAGGCGACACTGCAGGCGCTGCGTCTTGAGACAGCGGGTTCTGGTCTCAGGGTGACGGCTGTGCAGCCTGGAAATGTGGCCACCGACCTGTTGGGCATGTCGACCGACCAGGAGGCTCTGAAGAAGTATGGTGAGCCTACAGGCGCCGAGGTTCTGAAGCCTGAAGAGGTGGCCAGCGCTATTGTATACGCTGTGTGTCAACCCCCACACGTTGCCGTCAATGAGGTGCTTATTGAGCCT
Source organism: Fusarium transvaalense (assembly GCA_013623685.1). Classification (NCBI taxonomy): domain Eukaryota; kingdom Fungi; phylum Ascomycota; class Sordariomycetes; order Hypocreales; family Nectriaceae; genus Fusarium; species Fusarium transvaalense. The sequence continues at coordinate 5,697 of JABFFG010000085.1, forward strand.
CGCGATGAGCCCATCTAGAATGATGCATGCATGCATATATACGGCGTGTGTTTATTTACCGCAAAACTTAATCTGTATTTAGATTCCGGCCTTTTAGTGGCTGGTTGATGTATGACGATGGGATCATGATGATGATGGAGCGACTGATGCATTTACCCATGGTCAGGAATGAGATGATGGAGATTTATGCTTGCACGTTTCAACATGGGATGCATATGCATTGTAATACCCCAGTGGAGAGGCAGGAGGAATAAGAACTTGTGTAGTCGCATAATTAATTGACGGAGAATTGTTACGTCTAAACTTGGTTGTCTTTTGTTGGTCTTGGAGTGAAGGATCGTGATAGCTTAGCTGAGAAACAGATTGACTGCCAAGATGGTGATGCCTGTCATGATTTCCTTAAGTGTCTGCCGTTTTCCGACATGAGCAGGGAGGAACTGACAGCGGATAAAAAGGCAACCAGTGATATTTTTGCCATGAAGTGCCAGCAAGGAAATTATGTCCTGCCCTGTCTTGGGCCGCATATTATCCTGAAACACGGATTGCTCTTGTCTTGTCGGAGACCAGTTTCGAGTCTTGAGGGAAGCGACAGGGGTGAATAGTTTTTCCATGGATGAAAATCGTTTGTTCAAGAAGGAATACAGGGATGAGGGGATCCACAGACAAGGGTATAGAGGGATAGGGTCATGCTATTGTGATGCTTTATACCGAGATTGAGTCGAGGTTTATTGTTCTTATGATGATGTAAGATACTCTGTAGTAGAGATGAGAGATAGAATGTATTGTTGGTGAAAGAACGAATAGTTGAAGAGATGAATCGGTAGAGAATGGTTGGTCACAAAGTTCCATCCAGATCTTGAAGCAATACCCGTTAAGCGAACCGCTACTGACGGAAGAATCCTTCTTCTTTTCTTTTCTTTTAATTAATTAAATCTCGGAGGGCGGCATAATATCATGGTTTATTATGTACTATTACTATTTTCTCCATAATATCTTTCCATCTGGTTTTGGTCTCACTCTTTGTTCTGCTTGGCTTGGACTGTCAGATCTAGTTTGTACATCATGGATGTTTTTGTCTTTTGAGGCTCAAACACAAACCTTAAAAGTTCCACCAATCAAAAGAATGCCCCTTGCGCTGGCTCCAAACGCTACATACCCGCCCTGGGGGGGCCCTTGACCAAGTGTGTGTGTGTACCTGCAGAAGTTGTTTAAGCGGGGAAAGAAAAGACGGACGAATCTTCTGTCTTTGGTTCGTGGTGCGAGCTTCGAATTCCGGTGAAGTCGGGCCTTGGCAACGGTGTAGTTGCAAGGTTTCTTTTATTTTTCCTTTTTTCGCTTATGGATGAGTAAGGTAAGGTGACAGATGGTGATGGGTTGGTTAGTGTTTAGTTTGGTGAGACGAAACAGAAAAGAAAGGGGGTTTGATGTTTGATAGACAAAACTAAACATGTTGTTTATATCATGATGAGAGTATTACTACAGGATGAATGTTATATGTTAGTATAATAATTTACATTAACTAGGTCATTAAAGTTGATAGAGTTATTCATCAGCCGGCGCTTGTCATCTAAACTCCCCCCCAGCATAAACTCTTCTATTGCCGCCGCCGTTGAATGTGGTCCCTTCGGCCCCTCAGACCAGACCAGGGCATCAACGAGATTGACTACGGAGTGAACAAGGGCCCAGGCTTTGGCCCACCGTCTCGCTTGAGTCGGCCGAGTGGTTGTATCAGATCCTCCTCTTGTCTAAACCCTGTAAACGAGAAGACGAGAGGGGCCGTCGACTAGAGTATATATCTACTTTACCCTTCTCTTGTTCATCAGTTCCTCTCTCCCTCAGCCTCTATTCTTTCACGGACCTCGAAGGACCAGATTCGACATTCTTTTTTCACTTACACTCTCTTTCACCAATTATCTTTCACTTTCGTTTCGAGCCTTGACGGCCGTTATATTATTATCACTCTTTATATACAACAACTATCTGGTCCTAGAGACATTCCACGAGAACAACTCCTTCAAATTAAAACAACTCATCTTTATCTACAACCGCAAAAATGAAGAACTCCGCCGGTATCCTCGCTTTCCTTCCCCTCGTCGCCGCCCATGGCTTCATCAAGTCTCCCACCCCCCGTATGCCCGGTGACGCCTACAAGGCCGCCTGCGGTGACCAGCCCTTCTACCAGCAGAGCTCGGACATCAACGGCAACGTCCAGGGCATCAAGCAGGTCGTCGGCAAGGACCTCAACGCCGCCGAATGCAACCTCTGGCTCTGCAAGGGCTTCCAGTTCGACGACAACAAGGACAGCGTCCAGAGCTACAAGCTCGGCGAGAAGATCGACTTTGAGATCAACATTGCTGCTCCCCACACCGGCTACGCCAACGTCTCCGTCGTCAAGACCTCCACCGACACCATGATTGGCGAGCCTCTCATCGAGTTTGAGAACTACGCTGCCAACTCTGGCACTGCTGCCAACAACACTGCCTTCAGCGTCACTCTCCCTGAGAGCCTTGGCGGTGACTGCACCAAGGCTGGTGACTGCGTTCTCCAGTGGTTCTGGGACGCTCCCGATATCGACCAGACCTACGAGTCTTGCGTTGACTTTGTCGTCGGTGGCTCCGGCTCCGGCTCTGCCCCCGCTCCCTCTCCTTCCTCCGGCTCTGGCGCCGAGGAGCCCGCCACTTCCGCCCCCGCCGCCGATGAGGACGACGAGGACTGCGAGGAGGATGATGAGCCCGCCGCTACCACCGCCGCCGCTGAGAAGCCCGCTGCCACCACTCTCCAGGCCGTCGCCATCAGCTCCGCCGCCGACTCTGGTTCCGCCCAGCCCACCTCTGCCCCTGTCGCCGACGACGATGAGGACTGCGACGAGGAGGAGCCCGTCGCTGAGGATGACGAGGACTGTGATGATGAGGAGGAGGAGCCCGTTGCCGATGAGGGTGACGATGAGGAGTGCCCCGCCGACGAGGAGGAGGATGATGATGCCGCTGCTGATGACGAGGAGTGCCCTGCTGATGAGGGTGACTACGCTGATGAGTACTAAGGGTGTTAATTCGCTTTAGTATTAAACTCTGTAGATCTTGGCTTCATCAAGCCTCTGATTCGGGGAAGAGGGGACGTTTATTCATTTGATGTAGATATTTAGTTCTGGGTAGCCTCCTGTGGGGGTGAATTCAACTCAACTGTGAGATATTTGAAGAACATGCTTTGTGTCTTTTTCATTCATGTGAAGTCTTGTTTTGAAGTTGGCCTTCATTAAACACCGTACATTAAAAGCCATGCCCATGCTCGTACATGTTTCACCAGTTAGTCGCAGTATTGCCATCGTATTAACCTTGGAGTTAATCCTCATAATGCGCTTTGTTCCGGCTTAATCCTCTCACCCTCAAACAACCAACAACATGCTTCACCCCAAGTCTTTCAACATGACAGTCACATCATCGATATGAAGATTACACAAAAGACCAAATCTCCGGATTCCGAAAAGCTTATCTGTATATGAGTGACCAGCTAACCAACTGTCTCACTTGATGAACCGGCGGCCGCCCTGCATCTCCCCTCCAGGAACCTCCAAAAAAGCCATCACCATTCCCAAACCAGCAGCATAAGAATCAGCCCCAATCTTCAAGCGCAGGAACTAACTTTAGAGTAAAAAGACTGCCGAAAGATCCGAGATCTGTGATGCCATTAAACTAACCCCATTGCTTCAAACAACCACTCAGCTGTCGCAGAGGGTATGCTAAGGAATGTTGGCTGGCTGTAAGTAGGAAGGGTTCAAGTAGATCGTTTTCCGAATCCGGTAGTGTAGATCGATTATATTTTACGAACGGGGAGATGTACTCTGTGATGATGGGAATGTGAAAAGACGGTTATCCGTCACCTTGCTTTACAGAGGATCATCATCCTTGGCGTATGTACCAGTCACTACTATGGTCACACGGACTCAACTTTATGTCCGGGCTTAAGACGGGGAGCATCTTGACTCAGGCGAGATTGAGTCTTTGCCAATAAACTTAGCCCTAAGATAGTACCCGTTTGCTGTCAAAGTGCCTGCAGTTTGGACAAGACGCTTATGACAACCGCATGATAACCTCCCACTACCATGCCAACTTCTGCTCAAGCTGTAGGATAAATTCAACATGACGACATCAATGACATCCCAAACTCCAAAAAAGATATGGGGGAAAATGTGATAGATCGTACGCTTGCTCGATATTCCCCTGGCCATCACCAAGAACAAGTTGTTGCCCAAAATTCTATCTCAAGCCACGCCGATCTCTCCCCCTCAAAATGCCAGGAACCAACAATTCCTCTAACCGCAAACGAACATCACGACCTTTTCTCCTCCATGCCATTCAAATCCAATGAAGAAACTCTACATACTAGAGTTAGGTAAAACGTTCTGATGCGTAGAAATATAAGCTTTTGGATAGAGAGGAAGGATTGGAGCTAGTTAGTTAGTTGAGGGTTGATCGTCCTGGAGAGGCCAGAGGTTGCTGAGAAGAGAGTATAATAACGATCTCGTATCCTGCCGAGTTTCAGGACTTCTCAGCGCTGGTCAGCTCATCTTTCACAAGCTCTGCCTTTGTATTTTGTCTATATTTCCTCTATCAAAATGAAGTTCACGACATTCCTCACCGCGACGCTGGCAAGCTACACCGTAGCCTCACCCATCATCATCACCTCCCCAGACACAACCACTCTCTCATCCCGCGATCTTCCCATCGAGTTCAAACCACGCATCGGCATAACCTCAACTACTGATTCAAAAAAGGTCACACGCGCTTTATCAGATCGTATAAGACGCGCAAGCAAGAGCCATGACAGCGTCCTCAAACTCATGGACTTTGTCGCTGGAAGAGTACGTTCCGAATGTGAAGACATCAGTAAGTCCACTTGTGCTATGTCTATATGAAGTCAGTTACTAACAGCTACAAGATACAGCTGTGAAAGCTGTCAAATTTGAGGGATTGAGAGATGAAGCTGTGGTGGCTACAACCCGCACGATGAACGACATCAGAACACTCCTCTCTAAAACAGTGTCTAACCTGGACACCACACCAAACATGGACTTTACCCAAGAAGAGCGTCGAAAGCTCATTGATGATATATACATCGTCACGAGCGAGTTCTTCAAGGCCACCAAAGATTATGTCGAGACGTTGGGAGTCGCATCAGGAGGTCGCTCGTTATCTCGCGCAGCTCATATGCTTACCGACGTGCTGGATAGCATTGTTGCTGTTGATACAAAGATTGCTTCCGATATGAGTCGCAAGCTAACGCCTATTTTCTCTGGAAACGTCGATGGCGATGAAGATGATTTGTTGACTGTTGTTGTCAGCTCTATGACGAGCTTTTTATCATCAATTAAGCTCGATGAAGCGCCGGCTACTACGTGTAGTAGCTCTGAAGATTGTCCCAACGATGAAAACGAAGAATTAAGATGATAACAGCGCAGGTATTCTTTGTAATGAATTATGACGGAGGGTGATAAGGGCTTGCACCTAGCGGCGGAGTACTGGAGGTTTAATGATTACGAACTCATGAGAACCTGTATAACATTAATCAATGGTTTATCAGATCATTTCATTCATTTTATCTAGCAGTGTCATTCCAATATGACCCAATAGATCAAGGCTGAAAGAACAAAAGATCAAGGCAAGGCCTTGTGAACCGAAGATATATTAAAACACTCCTGGGTATCAACCAATACGTCCAAGTAAATACAAAGCCCAGTATCCAACGCAAGCGTTGGAAATACGACCCAATCGTTACGTCTCAGTCTGGTACAACGACCAGGGGCATTTCCCAATAACATTCTTGGGATGAGCCATGACCATGATGAGCCTCCAAGACCTCGATCCCGTATAAAACTCCACGTCTATGTCTAGTCAAGGCCCTAAACCTCTAAAAGACCTTACGCCTGAGAGTGCTGAACCGTCCCAACCAATGCGCCTCTAGGCATCGTCGATTTGTGTCCCTGTCTCGTCATATTCAGTAACCTCCTCCAAGGCAGCCAAGCTCTCATTGTCATGTCCAATCTGTCTCTGGGCATGAAGCACAGCGATGCGCTTGCTGTCAGGACGAAGTATACTCCACATCTCAGCTGTCACAGCAATGGCACTTGCGTCGGAGTCACCGCACGACACCATCGCTTTCATCCATGCCAGCTGCTTTCCCGAAAGGCGCCAGACCATACCATATGCCTTTTCGTACTTCAGCTTGAACAGGGTGGATGCTTTGAGCAGCTCCCACTTGCTCAAAGCCGGGTCACCATTCCAGGGATCGAGGAGTGGCTCAACAACTCTCATACTCATTAAATGAGATGATGGCTTGTACGAAGACCATTTCTGATGCAGCTCTTTGACCTTTGCCGAGAATTCGCTATGCGTACTGTCGTTTTTGCCTCCAGCCATTGCGACTCTCCATTCTGTAGTAATAGCTTCGACTTGCGCAACGATGTCCGCCATTAGCCTTTCAATAGTTCTGGAGCCTCTCCTCTGATCATTGTATTCGTTGAAAAGACGAGCCAAGTCCTTATCCCATGCCTGAACACTGGCGACTTGAAGGGCATCATAGAATTGCTTCAAGGCATTGTCGACTGTGTCTTGAGCAACCACAAACTTGAGGAAGTCGAGGATATGAATGAACCCATTTTTATCCTTGTAGTTCTGCTCAGAACTTCTTTCATTCTCGTATTCTGGGTCTTTGCCACTCATCTGCATGTCACGTTTCAATCGATCATAGTCCCCACGGGTGAACAGCAGGCCTTGCTTGGCCTGATCAACGAGCAGACCGACCAATGTGCTCAAAGCAACAGCCCGCTCGCTGTTGACTCCTCCTTCTTTGTAGCAGAGCTTTTCCTTGAACTTGGTCGCGATACCCAAATAAGTTGGCTGCATATTGAACGATATTGCCGAGCGTAGAAAGTCTGTACAGGCACTCTCCATATCAGGAGTAGTCTCCAGGATTGACTGGAAGCTTGGGTTAGACTTTCGAAGATAGCCCTGTCCAATGAGATCCGGCTCAGTAGGCTTTGGTGCGTTGCTAAAATTGCGAACAATATCAGGATCCCAGCAAATCCAAGCCTGGTCACCATCGTAGTCACCACCCGAAAGCATGTCGGCGAGCGGTGATTTACCCTTGGATGAGAACACAATGACATCCTTCAGCCTCTTCAAGTTTGGTCGGAATACAGCTCTGACCTTTTGTATATCGCTCACAAAATGGGCCGGAGCGCGGGCAACTAATATGTCGATATTATCCAATAGTGTGTCTGACTCACCATCGGCTTGGAACTTGGAAGAGAAGGCAAGCTGCACCTCACCTTCTTCCAATGTCCCGGTAAAGTCTACCACCATAAACGCGTATGTAGATCGAGGGATCTTGATGTTCATCTTTACTTTGAGCTGTTCTGCTTGTCTCTTTTGGTTGTTCCATACAAGATCTCGCAGGAAACGGCACTTGGTGGCATCGAAACCGGCATCAAGCATGAATGAAACGATATCTTCATCACGGTCTGGTAGTCCTCCTGTAAATGGAACATGACCCAAGGACGATCGATCGAAGCCGCGATGTGTCCACCCACGAAGACTGGTAGGATGTGTAATTGCTACAAGCTGACCTCCAATCTCCTCCTGAAGACCATTAGCTAAGTGATTAGCTATGACATTGCGCATGTCACCAGGCTTTGGGGCTTGAGCTTCAAGAACTGGGATGAACTGCGTGTTGAGTGAGGCAGATTTCAGCTCCCTGGACCATTCTCGTACTTCAAACGTTCTGTGGTGGATATCTTCAAAATCGCAAATCCACTTGCGTTGAGAGGGATACGTCTCAATCCAAACGTCATCATCCAATCCGTCATCTTCGACATCGACTATCCACATCCCCTTTGCGCTGCCAATACGCGCCTGGAATGCACACGGAGTTTCCAAGAGGCCAAGATGAGTTGCGACTTTGCGTGCAAGACTTCGAGACATTCTGGCGATACCATCGCCCATGTCTTTCTGCTCTTTCTTGTCCCTGCTGTTCATGTACTTGTGAAAGCCCAGCATGGTGTCGCGATGTCGAAATTGGTGAGTCTCGAGAACAACGGTAGGGCAGGTTTTGCTGAGATCTAGACAAGAGTGTTAGATGGTCCATACGAAAGGTTGGGTAACTGACTGAGAGCAAGTCGCGAGAACAATTTTGGCACAGGCTGCAGAGCGTTTCCTTCGACATTAATCGCCCAGTTCAAGAGGTCAGAGCGTCGCATTTTTGTGCGAAATCCTATGGAGGTTGCTTCTTCGAGGGGTGGAAATTGACTTTCAGGCAGTCGAAAGTTGTTGCCATCAACTGCAAAGAAATAGACGCGCTCCTGCATAATTGTGATTGACTTGTGGGGAGGACGGGGGTCTTTTACAGACTTTCTGACGGCACGATTGTAGAACGGTGACCAAGAACGTCCAAGAAAGTAGTGTAGATTGTCATTCAGCCATCCAATGACCTTTTCCGTACCTCGTTCGTCGTTCTTAATTATGTCAGGAGCATCTCTGGTAGTAGGAGACGGCATGATGATCTCCATGAATCGGTCGGCACCAAACCGGCGAGCCAGTCGATGACCAAGTTCGAGGTGAGGAGGCTGAAGCTTGAGCCTGTACAAGGGACCAGAGTCCTCAGTGTTGACGACAAACTCGGCAGCAAGAACAACAGTCTTGTCGTGCGAAGCAAAGGATCCAAAAGCTGCGTTCCACACGACACGGTCGCAAGGCTGAGGTAGACCTGCCCCGATGAAAAGTCGATGTCGAAAGATCAGAGCCCTAAAATTAGTTTGGTCGTGCCATGTTTGATCGGGTTTGTATTCGAGATCCCACTCCGACAAATCCACGCGGCAGTGAAGTGCGGCACGGGTCAATTCCCACAAGATGATCAAAGGTGCCTGATTCAGTCCAGGAATGGGAAACTTGGGCCAAATATTTCGCAGACGTTTTGTTATGGGGCATGAAGGCGATGTTGTGTCAAAATCTGAGGCATCAAGAAGCAGCGTATCCAACTCATTCATCTCGGGTAAGCTAGAGTAGGCCGTTGCAGGGCTGCTTGACCGAATGGTCTCTTGTCGTTTTACACCAAAATGTTGACTTCGTATAGGCGTAGGCATTGCCAGAGGAGGCAGCCTGGGTTCATCGATAGGTATATCAGCAGGCTCAGGCGATACTTCAATCTCATGTTGCCTGAATGAGGGTGGTCTCGCTGGATCAACATCGCGACGATTGATTGTATCTTGGGGCTTGAACTGAAACTCCTGTATCCTCTGGGAGAACGGAACTGCGGAGTCCTTCGGTTTTTGAAAGTCCCTATAATTAGGTTGAGAAGACTGGAAAGAAGTTCGAGAACCTTTGAAGGAAGAATTCGTCAAGACTGTTGTTTGAGTGCTGGGCGCCCCGTTTGTGGTTGCAGAGAACATTGTCGGGGCCAATGAAGCCTTACTGGAATTGAAAGAGCCAGTGCCGAAAGATAAAGATTGAGGTTGCGTGCTGGAAAAGGATGCGACGGAACCTGGGACGCCATTGGCGAATGAAGCCGTACCTGGACGGCGCGCGGCCCGTCCCGCAGACACGCGACCACTTGCATCTACGGCTCTAGAGCGGACTGGAATGTCATCGATGCTGTCGCAGGTCAGGGAACCGTCAAAAGAATTGCGACTTCTCTTTGAACCAGGATCTGCAAACTCATCAGACCTCCTCTTCGCAGTTCTCGAGCGCTGCTGACTGGCGATATTGTCATCCTTTAACAGTCGCAGTAAGTACTCCTGGAGCTCGCCCCGCTCCTCTGAGGTTAATCGTGCGCGATGGCGCTGTGGGTCACCAAAAGAACTCTTGATCGGGGTAGTATCATGATCACCATAGGGCTTTCGAATCCAGTTGGTCAGATGGTTGTCTGCTTGTTCGCGGAAGCGAGTAAAGCATATGGAGAGCCGATTTGGGTCCTTAAACTTGAGGAATTGCGCGCGATAGTAGATGGCGTCGCATCTTTCCTGTTCCTCATTTCGGCGCTGAAGCTGGCGCTTACTCGGCGACAGTGTCGGGTCGGGAATCTGGAGCTGAAGCTGAAATTCTAAGCTGATGGAGCGAATTGCCCGGTCAAGCTCCTCCTTGGCTTGTACTTTTCTTTGCGATGGGATATAGGCGGACATGGCGACCGGCGCCAGTTGTGAGGCTAAAGCCAAAAGTAAACGGTCGGGGGCGTTAATAGTTGTAAAGTAGGTAATAAGGGAGAGTTTCTGATCTGCAAAAGAGTCAGTGAGTAAGGTTAGTGCGTACACATTGAATAAAACGAGTGTTGAAATCTGGGATCTCTGTAACCGCCGAGGCACAGCTCAGCCCGTTTCGTAGCAAACGAGATATAATTTTATTTCGTCAATAATAGTCGCAGCCTTAAGCAACCATTCAAATTCAATGCAAAGCAATGCAAGAACAAATTGGTTATCACAAATAGATGTTGATTGGATAGAGTCTTATGGCGGATCCAAATGTTAAAGAGTGGTGGCAGCATTTTGCAAGACGAGCAGTGAATCGGTAGACTATGTTACTGCGCGTAGCACGCAAACAAAAATGGACCCCGGGGGAAACATGGAGAGGCGAAAAAGATATCGGATGCATTGCGATTGTTTTGATTGATGCTAAACGTTGAAGCAAACGATAATGCGAGTGCAAGGAGAGAATATTTTATGGCGTTGATGTTGTCTCTTTTCTCTACCCTGAAGGAAGGAGTGTGGTACGTTATGTATGACTTTATCAGACCCGACGGAAGGTAGAACTTTATGGGAAAAAACTGAGAGTAAAGTGATGATACAAACCACCACCTTGCTCTACGGATATCAGTCAAATTAATTACCTACCTATCTAATCGTTATACAAGTTTGCAATTTAATAATGAAAGAGACCTCCAGTTCTTATAGGTACTCCTCAAGTCTCAAGTCTCAGCTGCCTGAATCGGAACCGGCTTTTATTTATCCCGGTCGCATCGGAGGTCAGCTTCAATACTGGTCTCGTGCTTCGATTTCCCCTCCCAATCCAGCCAACCAGAAAGAAAAGGTCAAAAGATCAGCCGCCAAGCCATCCCTTCGTGTCTTTACCTCCTGCCTGTACTGTATTTAACTAACACCAATTCGAAAAGCCGAACCCACCCCGCCCATCACCACCCGTATCTTTTAGTTTCCCCTCTCACCCACTATCGCGCATGGGAGACGCTCGGGGTTCGGCATTCGTAAACCCTCATCTGCAATCATAACATTCCCTCTCCATTGCTATCGCGACCTTTGTTTGGCTCCGAGGCTCGACTGTGAGCCCAGAAACCCGCTTAACAATGGCGGAAAACCCTAGTCCAGATGAGCGGGTGGTCATTGATGACTTGACCCCAGAGGAGGCCAATCGAATCATACATTCCCATCGCAAGGTTCGTTACGGTAAGAGTGTTGCGAATAACCTCAATTTGGGAATTCTGTTGCTCATCATCACGTTAGGTACCGCGTGTTGGCCCTGTCGCCAGCGCAAAGTCAAGTGCGACAACAAACAACCGTGTGAAAACTGCGTCAAGAGAGAGCACCCTAGGCTATGTTCCTATAAGCCCAATCGCTCATCAACTTCCAAGCCATCGGGTTCAGCTGCTGCTTCAGAGTCCAGCCAAACCGTCGTTAATCGCAAGAGGACGCACTCATTTTCAGAAGCTCCTCGCGAAGAAGCCGTCCGTAAAGTTGAGCGTCAGGAAAGCTGGCCGCGCGCCCTTGGTAAGTACTTGGCCGAATATCCGGTCACACCACCAGACTAACAGAACATTACAGCAAGCATTGATGAACCGGAAGTAGGAGCAGACCGCTATCTCGGGCAGAACAGTATTCCTGCCCTACTGCGCGAGCAATCTTCACCAGCTCACAAAGGCGAGGGTCTTGACATTCGACAAGACATGCGGTCCATCCTGGGACTAGACACGTCGGCGCCTTTTCCGCTGATGTCGTCTCAGCATCTTCAGAAATTGACACAGGATATCTCAAATGAGCTACCATCCGACCGCGAGGTTATGAAGTAAGTCTTGCACTCGTGATAGTGCAGCTGTTTGGAGACCGTAAGCTGACAAGCTGCAGGCTGTTCCGGGCGTACAAGGAAATACCGCAGCCTTTCTGGGGTTTTGTGATGGATATTGATGAACTCGAGAGCAAACTCATGATTTACCTGGAGGACCGTTCACGGAATGCGACCAACGGAATGAAGTCCACCAAACCAGTCACGGCATCATGGCTCGCCATTCTTTTTGCTGTTTTGGCTGTCGGCTCTCAATACCACGAATCTCCCTACCATATCCGCACGAGAGATTCCCAGCGATTCATCCAAATATCGTTCCACTTCCTTCGACTGGGCAATTTTCTTCTTCGGTAATTGCTGCTTGCAACTTTGACAAAAGAACTCGGGCTGACGTATGATAGACCTTCATTTGACTCGATCCAAGCTCTCCTTCTTACATGCTTTGTTCTTTTGAACGACATGAAAGCCGAAGCCTCTTGGGCGCTGATGGGATTGACCTGCCGCCTTGCTCAATCACTGGGTCTGCACAGAACACCACGTAACGAAAGTCGCGACTGCACGCCCCCAAATACACAATCGAAAGAGATGGTTCGAAGGAGGTTATGGTGGAGCTGTGTATGGCATGACACCTTGACATCGCTTTCCTTTGACCGGTGAGTATTGTGTCTTCAGGATGATGGCTCACCTCTAATGCTGTTAGATCACCAATGACCAACTTCCCATGCTGTCCAATCCCCGTTATGTCACCGACACCAAGCGGAAATTACTCATACCTCGAGACGATGTACCACCTCATGGAAATCATTTCTCGACGCTTAAACCCCGATGATATGATGAGCTCAACATACGCCCAAATCGTCGAGGATTGCGAAGCAGTAGAGAACCTTCGAAACCGCACCACACCACAGTTACGAGCGAAAGAGAATTGCAAGACAGCGCTCGATCGTCTACAACACTACGCCATTCGCCTTCATACATCATTTGTCATCTCTGTCGCGTGCCGTCCAGCGCTTCGCAAAGACAGCGAGTTTGAACCTGAGCAGCGAAAGACGCTAGCGGATCGCTGCAAAGACAACCTAACCGAAACCGTCCGAATGTTTTTGGCAATGCACCAACTGTCAGCAATCCCCACGAGAAGTTGGGCATTTACGTACCATGGCCTATCATCTGCCTTGCTACTGGGTATACTTTGCGAAACAAAGACGGACCCAGAGGTCCGACAGTTGCAGGGTGATTTGATTGCTGCCCTGTCTGCCACCGCGGCCAAGGACGTTAGCTCCCCGGAGCCTCATGTCATGACCACCGACAAGGATATTGAGCTTTCCGGTCCACTATACCGAGCATTGACGGCCCTCAAGAACATCTACGACCACGGCTCTATCGTCCCCTCGCACCTCAAGAAGGAGGGTGACGCCTCAGCCGCCGGCAGCGGGAGCCGAACGCCCCAATTCCCCTTTGGGAACGCTGGACAGTATTCCGGAAATGGCAATTCCATGTTTCGCAACGTCTCCCAGAGCGCCGACCCACGTGAGGACGCCGCGCTCGCCATGGCAGAAATGCAAAACGGAGGTGCATCGATTCAAGACTTTGCTGGGTTAGTATCGTCCTATGTTGCCCCGTCCTTCTAATGTGATTTGTTTCTAAATGTGTCCCTATTAGACTCCCATACAGCCAACAGATGCAGGCTAACGCAAACCTCAACATCGATAGCATGAATGCAATGAATGTCGATCCTACGCAATACATGGCTCCAATGGACCTTTACGAGTCAATCTGGGGTGGTATGTCACTTTCTTACTCATCTGTCATCTATCATATTCTCTTGGCAGGTCGAGACTAACTCGCCACCAGAATCGCCCGACCCGTGGAATACGGGAATGGAATCGTTGAACTTTGACTTCCTGGCCCATCCGCCACCTGGCCAGCCTCAGCAACAGTTTTACTTTTAGTCAACAGGGTCTTCCAGACCCATCTGTAGTGTCCTCTGCGGCTGAAGGGTCTGGAGCTGTGACGCCAAAGTGGCTTTTATGAAGATTTTACAATAATGATGGATATGAGGTGAGATTGCATGTTAACGCGTTATATGTATTGGCGCCATGGTGCGAAAAAGCCCTTGGGATGGCACTTGACTTTTACTGAATGTAAGAATAACTGAGCGGCAAATCATCAGGCATTTCAACATAATATTCAAGTCGTTATTCTCTTTTTTTTTTTGTCTTGGTTTCTGGTGTGCTCAATCCACTTTGCAGCCCGAACTGTTCCCCATTCCTGCTGCAAGACCACCGTTACGTCGAGACGCAGGAACAGAACGGCGATCCAAACGCCCCGAACCCTTTTCTGTTCGAAAGGGAATAACACAAAAGCTTAACACCAAACCCTTTTCCTTCCCCTGACAGGCGCAAAGCTACAATCGAATGATGAAGATATTGATTTGTCGCCACGGAGAAGTCTCCGGCCGAGACGGTTTAACATTCCCTTTTCCCTTGTTGTGTGTAGGGTCTGTGTAACCTCCCGGTTAGTGCGATCTGAACGCTTTGCTGCGTACTGAACGATCAAAGAGAGCTCTGACGATTTGTATTTTTTTGCCTCCCTGTAGCCCGTCTCTTGGCAGAGAGAAACACGGGGGGACATGTGGGGGAGGGTCGCGCAAGGTTGACAGCTTCCCCGGATGAGGCTCGTGAGCTTGGGAGTTTTGTCTTGGCTTTTTTTTTTTTGGGCCCTTGCGCAGGCGCGGCAAGAGGTGTAGAGGTCGTCTCAAATGCGCTTATTTCTTGCGGCGGGATGAGCTGGCGACGATCTTCTTCTTGAGGTGTTTGGGCATCTTTTCCTTGCGCTTTTCACGCTTGGCTTCCTTGACGGCTTGCTTGTGGGCCTGGAAGGTATGGTTAGTAAGGATTCTGTCACACTGGAACGGGCCAGACGGGAATGAGAATGAGATATGGAGTACAAACCTTCTTCTCGTCCTTATCTTCGAAGCGACGGCCACGAGGAGTGCCCTTTTCGAAATCGGCCTCGTCGTGCGAGTCATCATCAGAGAGGGATGCACCCTCGTCTGAATCAGATGCGGAACCTTGCTCCTGGTCGTCATCGGCCTTCTCGCCATCGGCCTTCTTGGGTGCAATGACCTGGTCTGGCAGCAGATTACTGTAGACAAGATCGTTACCCTGACCCTCTCCAACCTTTTGGGCATCCTTCTCAATGTCGTAGACCTGCTCTAATGTTTGAGGAATGTACTGGTTTCTGAACACTTCGTTGTCGACTTCCTGCTGAGCAGCATTGTCCTCGCCGGTAGCATCAGCCCGAGTCTCGTAGAGAGTCTCGATGGCCTTGCCCATCTCGGGCTCCTCTACGGGGCCCTCAGGGGCAGTGATGAAGTTGAAGATGGCGCGGTCGGCCAGCGTATCAACGCCCTTGCGGCGGAAGAAGTCGCCCACGTTCTTGATATCCATTCGGAGGAACTCCAATGACCGGGGGTGATCCGGCTCCACACTTTGCGATACATCAATGATGTAGAGCTTCTCCTTGTGGTATAGAATGTTATACTCGCTGAGATCAGCGTGGACAAGACGACAGACCTGGTAGATTTTGCGCATGATGCCAAGCAGCTGGACATAAAGCTTGTGCCATTGCTGATCGACATCGTCTCCCGTCAGGGTTGCATCACGCAGGCGAGGGTAAGCCCAGCCCTTGCGGTCGCCAAGGAAGCCCATGACGAGGACGTGAAGCTTAAGGCTGATGGGCTCAGGGCAGGGAATACCAGAGTTGTAGATCCTCCGCAAGTTTCGGAATTCCTTCTCTGCCCAAAGTTTAACCATCTTGCGGTTGTTGCCCTTGTCGAAGCCACCCTTGAAACGGTGCTCGCCCGTGATGTAACGCTCTCTGTCCTTGAAGCTAAGAATGGCTGTCTTGTAGACCTTGATCGCTCTGTGGGTAGCATCGCCTGTGCTGTCGTCGACGAGAACGGCGCCGTAGACGTTGGCTTCCTTTCCGGTGGAGATGGCACCGTGGACTTCGCTCACGAAACCTCGGTTGATCATCTGGAGCAGAATCATTCGGGTGCGCTGGTCAAGAACCTGGTCGCTAGTGGCTCGGTCTGCCTTATCCTTGTCCTTTGAATCGCTAGCATCTTGCTTAACGGAGTCGAGTCTGATCTTGGCGGCGTGCTTGGAGAGAGCTGAGACTTGGTCATCAACACTCGCAAAAGTGTTGGCAGTGGGCTTTTGCTGGTTTGAACGAAGGGCGGCTCCCTCGTTGGCGTTGCGCTGTCTGTTGTAAGACTTTGTCAAGTCTCCAGAATCAGCAGACCAGTCATTGTCGTCAAAGTCCTGGTCATCAAAGATATCATCGAAATCGTTATCGTCGTCCTGGTTCTCTAGGGCAGCGCCATCGTCTCTTTGGGCCTGTAGCTCGCGGGGGATCTCTTCGGTCTGTTCGTAGCCCTGATTCGCCGTGTAAGTGTAGGGCGGCTGGTGCGGAGCAGCGGGATCCATGGTGACGATTTGCAATGCGATGTAGTCCAAAGGCAAAGCGGAAATCAAATAGTTTAGTTTGGGCGGACGATTAATTGAAGGCGTCGGAATTTTTTGTGCAACCTTGAGAAGTTGTCGCGGGGTGGCGGGGTCGAAAAATCCGTTATCTTATCAAGGGTCTACAGCGCCAAACAGTGGGTTTTGGGACTAATTAGAGCGATATGCCAGAAAACACCCAGTAAATGTAATACTCAATCAACTATTTACAGATGCCTACTGAGATTCTGGTGCTATTTCAAATTAGTCAGAGTACCAGAGTTACTATTAAACCGGAACAGTTTCTTCCGTGTTATAGAATCAAAGTATGGATTTCCGGTTATTTGTAAAGAAAGGCAGCAAAACTCATGATGATAGAATTTTGGCATTTGCTTGATTAAAAGTTTTAGTGGAGTTTGTCGATATCCTCCCTGTTGGTGAGTCATGGAGGGGTAATTTGCAGCAAATCGATGGGTCATTCATTGGCCCGATGACCTGCCTCGACTTTACATCATCAGGTACTCCACCTCTTTGTCCATCACACAACACGTCTAATAGAGAGATCGTGAGATTCCATTTGGTGTTGAACAGACACACACAACAATGGGAGCCATCAACCAACCCCGAAGCGGAAAGGACCGAACATTTGTCAAGCATTGACCTGCCACTATTCTCCGTTCGGGACACAACTCTTCTGGTATCCTACGCTACGATTCAGCGTTACAACTCCACCACCGGTAGCATCGCAACATCGAGTCAGTGCATTCTTTGGCACCTCAAGCGAGGGCCCCAAGTGCTGCTAAACAGGCGCCAATGAGGCTATTTTCTCGAGCCGCGCAGCCACGATACTGCGAACATCACACCAAAGAGTTAGATCGCGGGTCTAAGAGGTGACAGCTCTCAGAACGAGTAAAAATATGGACAGCTCCGAAGGTAAGAGAGCTTGGGCCTGCGCGGCAAACTAATCATGGTATTTTACAAAGCGGGATATCGCTGCCATCATTGAAAAGTCCCTCAAACTCAAACGACTCTTGCCAAGAGTAAAGAACACCAATAAACGCAATTGTCATATCATCGTGAACAACAATACGAACGTCATCTGTCAGATTTCCGGAAAGATCTAGGTACGGTGCTTGGCATTGGCGATGGCTTTACATGCCGTGGATAATGACAAAAATAAACACAATGACCTTGTTGTAGATCAAGTGATCTGTCAAGGGTTCTTTCATCATCATGGCCCCATCACGTCCACAATTTGTGTTGATCTCTCGAAAAGGCATGGTCGTCAAGCCATTATCGTTGACACCCAGGTTCAATTTCCTAGTATACACAAATACGGAACCCTAAGACTCAAATCAGGGCGCCTTCAACGTCAAGAAGGGGACCCTGCAGGACTGGAGCAAACTCAGACAAATCAGACACAGGAACCAGGTACCAAGAGCGGACATGCCAAGCCAGCCTCCGCCATGTTTCGGTCATGGCTCTGTTGCCGCAACTCGTGGCATCCATAACAGAGTCTAAAATGTCTAGTCCCATGCCCACGGAATGCAGATACCATACTATACTATACTGGATCCAGGTGCATTCCACGCAAAACCATGCTTCTCACGGGCGACATTCCAGGTTAAGCTCTCCGAGATGGCTTCAACTAGCTCGAGACTTGACCAGAATGTCATACTAGAGATCTCGAAGTGCCTCACAAATGTCTTGGCCCTCGATCCGGAACATCCAAACCGCGTCCCGAATCCACTATCCATTGTCTTGAAATATCAGACCACATCCCTCTTCATGATTTGCCTCTGAACTACGATCACAACCTTTTTTCACTATTCTATTTTTCACCATGAGATTCAGCACGGTTTCTTTTCTTCTTCTCGCCGGCTGTAGTACGGGTATTCCTCATGAAATCCGTGGTGATGGTCATGAGGCGAGGGGTGCTTTTGGAGATCATCCCGAGAAGCCCTTGCGTAGGATAGTGCGGAAGTCTACCGACCTTCAAGTTGACTCCCCCCGGGCACTTACGGTTCGCAGTGACCCACACGATGGGACAGAAGAGTGGAATATCGATCTCGAGGAACTGGAGGAGATAGAGATGGGCAAGGGCTTGAAGGGCCGAGCTATTGATCCCGAGACTGATCCCGATTCTGCTCACCTTGTCCCACGGGCTAATGGCAAGGGAAAGGGCAAGGGAGAAAGAGACACACTTCAGCAAATCACAAACGACCGCTACAGGAAGCCCCATGCTGAGATTGCTCTCATTCAAGCTTACAACAAATACCGAAAGCCGTTGCCCAACGAGAAGCTTAAGAAGATTGCCGATCATGAGCAGGCCCTTGTCAACAACAAGCTTGGTAAGAGTTTTATTCGCATATATCCGATCGCAGCTAACATTACCAAGGACTGAAGGGCACTGCAGCCGCAACACCTCCCCAGTACTATGATTCACAATATGTAGTTGGTGTTCAGATCGGCACCCCTAAGCAGACTACTTACTTGAACTTTGATACCGGCTCATCTGACCTGTAAGTATTATTACAAGACTATTACCAGAGTTCATTTCTGACTTCCAACAGTTGGGTCTTTTCTACGGACACATATCAGCCTGACCAGGCGGGTCATATTCTCTATGCCCCAGACAAGTCAAGCACATGCAAGCGACTGAATGGTCAGACGTGGAGCATCAAATACGGTGACGGCACCGGTGCTAACGGCATCGTCTATACGGATAGAGTGCAAGTTGGAGGAACCTATGTCAACAACATGTCTGTTCAGTCTGCTACCGAAGTGTCGGATGGCATTGCCTCGGACACATTTTCTCATGGTATCATGGGCCTGGCCATGTCGAGTCTCAATACTGTCCGACCGCAAGCTCAAAAAACATATTTCGACAGGGTCCAAGATGCTTTGGAGGTGCCAGTCTTTACTGCCAATCTACAGAAGGGCCAGGCCGGGAACTACAACTTTGGCTACCTCAATCAAAGCGAGTACTATGGATCTGTCGGGTTTGCTTCGGTGACAAAGGATAGTCCTTGGTGGCAGATCGACATTGAGGGCTTCCGCGTTGCCCAAGGAGCCCCATGGCACAAGTACAAGTACTCAGCCATTGTCGACACTGGCACCACTCTTCTTCTCTTGCCTGACTACCTGGTCAAGTTCTACTACAAAAAGGTCAAGGGCTCTTACATCCACCAGGACTACGGCGTCTGGGTCTTTCCATGTACAGCCAAACTGCCCAGCTTTTACTTTGGCTTTGGAAAGTATCGCGGCAAGGTTCCTGGTCACTACATCAACTATGGTCGTCTTACCGACAAGGTCTGCTACGGCGGCATCCAGAGCTCTGAGGGTATTGGCTTTGCCATCTTGGGAGACATTCTCCTCAAGGCCCAATTTGTCATTTTCGACCTCAAGAAGAATCGAGTCGGATTTGCTAACAAAAATACCGTCAACGCATGATTTAACCTCTTTTTCTTTTTCCACATATTCATTCGTTTTCAATAGTTAGACCATTTATTAGAAGAGATCTGTGAAAAAGAGATTTGTCTGCATTGGGAAGCGTGGGCGTTGATTGTTGGTTGATGGGTCTTGGTGCCTGTCATTATTCATTTTTTGTCTGCCAAATTCATTCTTAGCTGAAAGTTTAATAAATGCGACGAGCCCTTTTTATTGAGTATTGCATTTCATGGGATCCATTGATATTCGGGTAAAAATGAGATAAACTCTCTCGAGCATATTCCGCATTCGTCAAGTTTGCCCCTGGCCCGAAGGAATGGGCTTTGTTGGTGGAATTCTATTGATAGTCGTAGCGTTTAACCATGTGGATCTGTCCATCGGCTTGGCATTCAACCTTGTTTTGTTGGTGACTTGTGATTATGTCAGGTTATGTCTTACAAATGCAGGCATTCACGGAGTTTGTGGCGAGCTGACATGGAGATAGAGGATCCAGAAGCATGTCAGGGTTCAATTGAGAGCTCATTCGTCCCCCTCTCTTGGTGAAGGATCCGCCAACATGCAGACTTCACCATTCTCGAACAATGGACAGAGATCATGGAATAGGAACGACGTAATAAATTATAGTTTAAATATCCCCGACAAGAACCTTGCTATCATGACGTCCTCAGACAAAGAGCAAGATCAAGAAGCAACGCCTCTTGAACTTTCAATTGAGAACCTCCAAGCGTTGAACCGTCTCAACGACCCTTCCATATCAAGCAGCACAATGACGCAGAGTAATATCCTCATCCTGGGTGCCGGAGAACTAGGTCTCAGTATTCTAGAAGCACTGTCCCTCCATCCCAAGCGCCAGAACCAGAACCGGGTCTCAGTCCTAGTCCGTCAGGCAACCCTCGACTCCGCCGCCCCGGAAAAGAGGAAGCTCGTCCAACGCATCCGGTCCCTCAACGCCAGGACCGAAGCAGCCGACGTTGTGGCCGCCAGCGTGGAAGACCTAGCAGCCATCTTCAACAAGTACGACGTCGTGGTGTCGTGCAACGGCATGGGCTTACCGTCGGGCACGCAGCTCAAGCTTCTAGACGCTGTCATCGCGGCGGGCGTCAAGCGGTTCTTCCCGTGGCAGTTTGGCATGGACTATGATGTCATTGGACAGGGTAGCTCGCAGGATTTGTTCGATGAGCAGTTGGATGTGCGAAAGAAGCTGCGCGCGCAAAGGGACGTGGACTGGACGATTGTGTCTACGGGGGTATTCATGAGTTTTTTATTCCTCGCTGACTTTGGAGTCGTTGATCTATCCAACAAAATTGTCCGGGCGCTGGGAAGCTGGGAGAATGAAATCACTGCTACCACGCCCCAAGACATTGGTCGTGTAACAGCAGACGTAATTCTCGATCCGCGCGGTATTCAGAGACAAGTTGTTTACACAGCTGGCGATACTATTTCCTACGCGCGTCTCGCAGATTTACTAGAGGCTCATTTTGGGACAGAGTTTAAGCGTGAGCTGTGGGATTTGGATACCCTCAAGAAACAAATGGAGTCTGATGAGCCGAGCACCATGGTCAAGTATAGAGATACGTTTGCGCAGGGACGAGGGGTGGCATGGGATAAGAAGGGAACTGTGAATGCGGAGAGGGGGATTGAAGTTACGGATGTCAAGAAGTATCTTGAGGGAATTGATGTCAAGGTTGGGGAGTAGAGGAGTTAATGTTGCAGTATTTTGTTGAGTGTGGTTGTATTTATTGGTGCAATGTCAAGTGAGATGTGATGATGGTTTGTTTTGGTGATGGTGCATGCGAGACTGTGGCTATCCTGGTTGCCTACCCTATGGTTAAGGACAGTCCATTTTTTGGTAAAAAAAATAAATAAAATAAAAACCTCGGGCTTTCACTGCAATTTTAACCTCCCTCAGCTGTTGAATTGTACTCACAGAAGTCACCTGGATTGGCGCTGTTTCCTTTCACTGCCTTTTTAACCTCTCCCAACCTCAATCTCACCGTACAGAAAAGTAGAAAATGTCTTGGCACGTAAAATCAGCCTCAAGCAAGTCCACTGCCAGCCATATCGACCCGAGAGGAGTTAAAAATGCAGTGAAACTCACACCCTCGTGGGGTGATCCGTAAACACCATCTGATGCAGGATAACTTCAGCGCAGCTGGAACAGCTCGCGAGGGGTTAAAATTGCAGTGAAGGTATCCATATTGCCTTGTCGAGTATTAACTCCTTATCAGCAGCGCTGCGTTATCTTTGCATCGTGCCTTTATCCCAGCAATGCTGTTGGTCAACTTCATCTTTCTGCACCATCGGGTGATCAAACAATCTAACAATGCAACATTCCCAACTTGAACCAATAACAAGACATTCTCTATCGTCATTTATGCGTTGATCCGTTTCAGAGATCCCAACTTCCCCAGGTTTTTGAGTTTTTTTATGATGCTTCGCTTTCCATGTTTCCTTGTCTTGAACCTCGGTCACCAGGTTCTGAGCCTGGTTCATTCTTTGACAACAACAAAGAAAAAAGAACCTTGGTAGAACAAGACCAAGGTATTCCTTCTAGGCAACTATATGTACCTTTTATACTGTAAATATACGAGAACAGTACCTTTGCTTACCCTCGGCTGTCGCGAAATGACGACACCCTCTTGTTTGCTTATCGTCATGACAAGCGCGTGAGCCACTCTTGGGTATCTTGACCAATCATGATAGAGTCACACGGCATGTTATGCCTAGCATACCCTCCATGGACGAGACATCCCCACGTTTAGAACCATCATGCGCCTCGCTCTATGCCTCGACGATAAGGCATTTCCCTCTAAAAACCTGCTTATCATGGGTGCTTTTACTGTACTATACTGTACTGTACTGTAAGTGTTAAGCCGGAGACGGCGGGTTAAAGGCAAAAAGACACACTGCGCCACTCGGTTATCTCTGGATTGCCCGGATCAAGCAATAAACCAAAGGCGTGAGTCACGTCACGGCTGTTCATTATGAGCCATCAGACACAAAGTACTCATTACAGCCCGTGCCCTGTGTTGCTTCAGCCTAGTTTAGGTACCCTGACCAAGGGTCTCTAGTACTGTACGCCCATATGACTCCTCCGGTAACCAATCACGACGATATCGCACCCGATACGCCTCCTCAAGTCAAGATGATACCATCCATATTAATAGACTGTCACTGTCACTGTCACCTCGGATCTTCTAGACATCTCTCTCATATTCTTCTACATTAGTAGTAATCTCTTGCTTGCGCGCCCTTTAGTGCGAGCACGCAACGTCTTACGCCATTAATCACGCCCTTTAACAAAAAAGACACATCATCTACCAGTACATACTTCACTTCTTGTCTTATAAGTTAACTGCCTCTTTTTTACTTCATCATGGATTCGTTGTTACTCAACAGCTCGGGAGACCTTCCAGCTGCTATATCGCAGAATAAACACTTCCCCATTACAGCCCCAAGTATCGTCAAGACCCGCGCGCATACATCCCGCAATCACTTTGTCCGTGCAACAGCCAAGCGTCAAGCCCAACACAAAGGCGCCAACCTATGCCTCGACGCTGGCCTTCCCTGCACGACGTCGAACTGGGGTGAATCCACTTGCCATCGCTGTGGTCAACAAGATACAGCTGCCACCACCATTTCTGCGCGCCGTCCTCAGCTCGAAAAGATCCTGCACTTTGAGATCTCAACGGGGAATCTGCAGCGCGCAAATCCACGATGGACGCACGTCCACCGCAACCGCATCGCCCGGAATAATCACTCCCATTCTAATGGACTGGGGTTTTCCGATGAGCTCGAGGGGAGGGACCTAGCGAGAAGCAAGGTCCCTCTCCCCAGCGACCGGTATCGTCTCGTCCGAAGACCTACGCTTGGGAGGGAAGAGGCTTTTCGCGATGCTTCTACGGCGAGAGGGAATGTCCACTTGGGCCGAAAAATGCCCATGACTGAAGATGACCAAGTGGCTGAGCTGTATAGAATTGGTCTACTGTACGACGATGAGCAGGTTCGCGGAGAGGGCTTCAATCTTGATAGTATCAAGCATGAAGAACCCATCTACTCCATCCGCCCCGCCAAATCATCCCGCAAGTCCAAGCGCTCCCAAAGTTTCAGCTTCAACCAGCCTCTACATCTAGACCTCTCCTTCACAGATCTGGGAGGTGACCAAACCATCGCCCAGCTCCTCTCTTCTTCCTCAGACGACGATTCTTCCCTCCCCGACTCACAGAGCCCATCACAGCGCACATTTGCTCCTCTGCGCGTGATATACGAGCTCGACGGGTCACAGCCCTCTTTCGACGTCGACACGTCGCAGCCACCAGATCTCATCTCTGACGAGATTCTTTCAGATTACGACTGCTTTTCCGACAGCGAACTAGACGATGTACCTTCTCAGCGGGAGGTATTTGACAGTGCGGCGACTCCGACTTCTGATGCTTGGGTAGTGTTGGGTGACGACTCGTAGCAGGTCCGAACTCGAGATGCGCTGAGAGGCAATCTTGAGATACAAAAACGATGGGAGAGCCTCATCGCGGACTGGTCCTCTATAACCCTTGGCATTTTACCTTTGAGCGTTTATGAATGTCGGGGTGATTTGGTTTGCTGGTGCTCGCTTTTTTAACAGGCTTGAGCATCGCGACTGAATCGGTGGAAACCTGTTTGCAATTGTCTCAGCGGCTGTCCTTTTTTTATTATTCTTGTTTTTATGTTAGAGTCCCGGCCGGGCTTTTGTTTTTTTGTTTTATCTTATACCTCAGTACATAGTGTACAATGAATAGGTCCAGAATTGTTTCTGAAATGGTCTTGTTCCAATACTTGGTGAATTTTGTGATGTTGTCAAGATGAAATGTTTCTATGAATGAAATGGTTTGACATGCCTGTATTGAGGTATGGGTGTTTGACACTGAGCTTCACCTGAGTTTATATGCAATAAGACTTTTTATTTGATCGAGTTCAATTCTATTCCGACCTAAGGGCATTTTGCGCTGTAATCAGCTTAGTCGTGAGTGATTGAAGAGCTGTGAAGCCAACTCTTCACTCATGATGCACCACCAGGCTGCAGCTCATGAGCATGCTCACCACCAGACGTTGGCAAAACCAAGCCTATCAATGTTTCACATTTCGGTCAATCGCATCTCGTTTATGAAGTATGGATTTTCTTTTGTAGATATGTTGAACCAATGATGACTGTGTACATGCGATGATGATCTCACTCCAATGACACGGCTCACAGAGGTAATGAACCGCCATTACCATCAACGGTAGAGCACAAGACAGCACACTTTTTCTCAAGTCCAATGTTATAAGCGACACACAATACTAAATAGAGAACGGAATCATTTTGCGTAAGCCATCATCGGCTTCTTTTTACCTAACCGCAGGATAAATACTCAAAGTCTCCGATCGGAGCCTTTCACAACTCTCCGTGATGAATATATAATGCATGTCAGCAAGACCGAAGTAAAACGTCAATGCAGAACATCAAGACAATAATACAAAAAGACTAAGTTTCTCTTCATTTTAATCTACGATACAAAAATGTCTAAACTCTACGACGTCCTCATTATTGGCGGCGGTCCAGCTGGTCTCTCCATGGCCTCCGCGCTCGCCCGCCAAGTCTACTCGGTCCTCATTCTTGACTCGGGCATATATCGCAACGCTCCTACAAAACACATGCACAATGTCCTCGGCTTTGATCACGTGGATCCAGCTTCGTTCCGTGCCAAAGCCCGCGAAGACCTCAAGAACCGCTACGAGAGCGTCGAGTTCCAATCTGCCACTATAGCTACTGTGCGCAAGACAGATGAGGGCATCTTTGAAGCCGTCGATGAGGAGGGAGCTGTATATAAAGGAAGGAAACTTGGTTTAGGAACGGGTGTGAGGGATGTATTTGAGGATTTGCCAAAAGGTTATGCTGATTGTTGGGGACGCGGCATGTAAGTGAACTTCTATGATATGGGCATGCTTGTTTTACTAATACACGGCAGCTTCCATTGCCTTTATTGCCACGGCTTTGAAGAACGAGGCGCAGAGTCAGTGGGCGTCTTTGCAGGCGGTATGATTTCCAACGCCGACATGCTCGCCCACATAACGCCCATGGCCAAGCGTCTGTCGCACTCAGTAACAGTCTACACCAACACCAACGCCTCTCTCATCCCGTCCATAAAGTCCAAAGTCCACAGCAGCAAAGTGCACTACGACGACCGCAAGATCACCTCATTCGCCCTCGTCAACGGGGGACCCTCTGTCAAGATCACGTTTGAGGACGGAACCTCCAAGACAGAAGGGTTCGTGGTGAACCACCCCAACGTTGTGCAAGCGGCGCCGTTCGCGCAGCAGCTGGGCCTCGAGACTACACCTACGGGAGACATTAAAGTTGAGGCGCCGTGGAATGAGACGTGCTTGAAGGGGTGTTTTGCGTTTGGGGATGCGGCTACTATGCTTAGGAGTGTGCTGCAGGCGATGCACATGGGAGGTTTTGCGGCGCTGGGGATGGCGACGCAGTTGCAGAAGGAGTTTGATGAGAAGGATGAGCTGTGAGATGAGTTTCTGTCAGAGAATTTTAGTCAGAATATGATACTCGTGTTTGTGTAATTGTTTGTTTGTTTGTATGTGTTTGTGTCGATGCTCAGTGTTTGGCAATACTTGCAAGACTCAACACTGCTTTGACAAGTGGTGCGACATCAAGACACAATGTTTGCCCAATTGATCAGAGTTTTTCTTTTTGTTAAAAAACGCATTGAGGCCCAAGTCTCAGTTTTTCTTTTCTTGCTGCATGTCTCTTCAATGGATTATTTTACGAGGAGTCAGTCTCAGCTGAGTATTCTAGATCAATCTCAAACAAACAACACACGGCTGAAGGTGATTCAGATGAGCCACTGCCGAGAATCAACTAAGACAAGTAGCGGAAGAATAAAAATACGCATTGACGTAGTAGGTATTCTATTCATGGGAGAGAAAAACTGTTTTATCAGATATTCTTTATTCCCGTTACTGTATGCAATTGACTTTATTAGTTTAAACCTTGAACTCTCTTCCATTACTATAGCACACACACTCATGATGTCAATTATTTGTAAGTCTTTACTGCTACTCTGACATAAGAGCATGTATCCGTAGATAACTGCTATTACTGTACCGTATCTTAATTCCGCTCCTGTTCCTTCCCCCATTTTTTTATTAATTACATCCGGCGCTAGAACAAGATAGACCTGGTACTTTTAGTCTTGGTAGTGTAGTTTAGTGTAGTCTACCGGTCAGTGTGTTTGTCTCAGTTGATAGTCATGCCTATCACAATCCGATGCAAGGGGGAAATAAAGGTCGGCTGCAACGGTCCAGATTCATCCATCTCCTGTCACTTTTTTGATGGATGATGGATTCAGTTCGTGCATATACAAGATCAATTTGTCATTTGTTCCCTGTTGCTTGGGTTGAGTTGTCCTGTCTTGTCTTACATGCATGCAAGCGAGCACGGATCTCACCGCAGCGGGATATCACACAGCTGAGTGAGTACCTACCTGTATGTAAGCAATCAGTCGATATAAGGATTGGATGACTGTAGTGGCAAATAAGAAACAAGGACAATACTGCATAACCAACCACTCTGCAAGGGAATTCCAAATGAATGAGAGAAAACTAGACTACTGTATCCGTACAGCATAGAATTGACAAGACTAGACTAGACTACATTCTGCTTACACCGAGTGGGCTCTCTGCATTGATGCAATCTCTGAAACTTCCGTCCCTAGACTAAATTCTTCATCAGAGGGAGGGAGAGAGAGAGAAACGAAAGACAAGATAGTAGCTACAATGAGGCAACTTACTGAACCTCTAACATTAGTTACGGAAAGGCCCTCTGCCGGAGGGCAGATCTCAATAGACAGCCCGCACGTTAGTGTCCGTGTGTTTGTATTCTCCGGTTGGTCAACTATGCTCAACTTGTACTACTGCAGACAAGATAGTGTCAGTGCCCCGATAATGGTCGGACGCACCCCACATGGCAAAGAGACCGTCATGGATGCCATCTAGACAAAACAGAGCAGACAGCAGACACAGACAGACCAACTACCGGGATGGTGAGAACATGATACGAATTGGTATACAGACAAACTGTAGGTTTCTCTAATACAGTCTAGCTCGGCCGTTTGTGCAGGGTCGATCAGCGGATGACGAACAATTTGTAATTTCACAATGGTTGTGTGTGTCTCTCTCTCTCGTCTCTCCATGTTTCGTCTTTATATAAAGTGCTACGATGATCGCCATCTAGGGATAACTGTCTCGTCTCATCACGTCTTTGCTTCTTCCAGACCCTTGAAACTGAAAAAGAGTTTGTTTTGGCTCATATCGTCATCACCATGTTCAAGTCTTTGGCTCTCTTTACTCTCATTGCCGCTGCTTCGGCGCGCAAGTGCACAAACATCACAGTCCCCGTGACAATCACCTCTGAGAATGCAGTCTTTGACATTGAGGCGCCCTTGACAAATATTGATGTCACAGGCTTTGCCATCAATCTTGCTCGACAGGGCGGTACTCCATACCCTCAAACTATCCAGAAGGGTGTAAGTCATTCCCAACCCTCACACAACATGCTCAATGACATACATACTGACCTTGTAGCAGAAAGCTAACATCACCGGCACCTATGACCTCGCCGCTACATACTGCGAGCCCGATGCTGGTCCTGGAGAGGAACTCCAGATCCTGACGCACGGCATTGGCTTCGACAGAAGTTACTGGGACTTTGCCTACAACAACTACAACTACAGCTATGTCATCCCCGCAGTAGACGATCACGGCTACTCAACCCTAACTTGGGACCGTCTCGGCATCGGTGCTTCATCCAAGGGCAACCCCGTCAACGAGATCCAAGTATTCCTCGAGATTGCAGCTCTCAAAGCCCTCACCAAGCACGCCCGTGAAGGAACTCTCCCCGGCGTTGGCTGCGGCGGTTACTCCAAGGTTGTTCATCTGGGCCACTCTTTCGGTTCAGTCATCACCTACGCCCTCGCCAACGAGAGCCCCGAGCTCACTGATGCCATCGTCCTGACTGGCTTTACTCAAGCGACAGCTTACCTGCCCTGGTTCGCGCTCGCCGCCAACTTTGTCCCTGTCACCAACTCGTCTGTCTACCCTGCTGGTTATGTCGCTCCCGCTTCGACCGTGGGTGTGCAGATCAACTTCTTCTCCGAGGGTGACTTTGACCCTGCGATCTTGGAAGTAGCGTTCGAGAAGGGTCAGCCAGTTACACCCGGTGAGCTATTGACTCTGGGTGCTCCCGCAAGCATGACCAACTCATATACTGGCCCAGTCCAGATTGTGACAGGCGGTAGGTTATTCCCTCTCATTCTCACTCCTGACCAAACTCAGAATCCATATACTGACAAAAGTCATAGAACGCGATATTCCCTTCTGTGGCGACAACTGCTACTCGACTACCAGCGTGGGCGTCAAGCTGCCTTCATTGCTCGACTACTCCAAGGAGTTCTTCACTCATGCTTCGCGATTCAACACGACCGTTGTTCCTGGTTCTGGACACGGATTGAACTTTGCATACACGCATACTTTCACTTACAACGCCATCTTCGACTTTCTTTCTGAATAGACTCAATTGAGTTGAGCTAGACTTGTACTTCTTCTTTATTGTTGATTTTGAGCATTATTAGCCTAGGTATTGAAACAGGGCTTTTTGTACATAGCTTCCTCGCAGTTTCTAATACATCCTTTTTTTTTTTAATCAACGTCGACATGGGTCCAGTGGATTAATTAATAACCCGTTCTTGATCAAGATCCATTTCTAGTTATAGATTCTTCCATGATCCGAGTTTATTCCCATCTATCATCATCCATTCGTTGTATTGTACCATGTAAGTGGAGGTTTTTGTCCCTGCACAAGCCGCCAACAGCCGACCCCCCACTCGTCTACCAGCTACCAAGACCCTGAAAGCCACCTCCAACGGGCAGGCGATTAGTGAATTGAAGCCCTGCCACTAGGAGCTTCCTGTTTCGTCGCGTCGGTTGAATGACTTCCGTCATAACAAAGACTCCGAGGTCCCGGTCCATAGCGGGGTTGTCTCTATCTCCATCTCTATCTCTGTCGCTATCAAGATCCCACCTTTATCCTCGTGTTTATTCTCCATTAACGACTTTTCTCTCTTCTTCGACTTTGAGAGCTACACGACATAAACTCGAGATATCTACGACCCGCGCGCAACATACCTCATCGAAAATACCCCGCCTCGAAACCTCTAGAGCTTCTTCTCCCAAGATGGTCGCTGAAAACTACGAGGCTGTCCTCAAGGGCAAATACCCAGGCAAAGCCCATGCCAAGCGCGTCGTCGACCTCATCCGCAAAGACATTCCCGATGCCAACGGTATCATCTACCTCGAGAGTCAATTGACTCGCATGATGGAGGATAGCGACGAACCTGAGCCCTTCCGGTGCGTCATCCCAGCTCCTTATCTCTACCAAGACATGTTCTGATTCTCTGCAAAAAAACAGCCAGCGTCGATACTTTTACTACCTCACAGGCTGCAACCTCCCCGATAGCCACTTCGTCTACGACATCCAATCCTCCAAATCCATCCTCTTCATTCCTCCCATCAACCCCGACGACGTTATCTGGTCCGGTCTTCCCGTTAGCATCGACGAAGCCCTCGCGCAGTACGACGTCGACGAGGTCAAGCTGACCACCGAACTCAACGCCACCCTTGCCCACCTCGGAGTCGAATACCCAAAGTCATCGGCCTTTGCCATCGCAAAGCAGGTCTCTGATCATGTATCCTTCATCGAGTTTGACAACAAGAACTTTGACGTCTTGAAGAACGCCATTGAGGTGTCGCGTGTGGTCAAGGACGAGTACGAGATCGCCATGCTGCGAAAGGCCAACTACGTTTCCGGCATTGGACACCGTGCTGTCTTTGCCAAGGCAAAGGCTGCCAAGAACGAGCAGGAGCTGGAGGCTGCTTTCTACGAGCGATGCATGGCTCACGGTTGCAAGAAGATGTCGTATGATCCTATCGCTGCTGCTGGAAGAGCCGCTGCTACTCTGCACTACGTCGGAAACGATGCTCCTACAGAGGGCAAGCTCAACCTGTTGATGGATGCCGGTTGCGAGTACAACAACTACGCTGCGGATATCGTGAGTGCACCATGTTCTGGTCGCGGAATTGAGCTGACCTGTTAGACACGAACATTCCCTCTGTCGGGCAAGTTCACCAAGGAATCCCGCCACATTTACGAGACGGTCCTCAAGATGCAAAAGGCGTGCATAGATGTCCTCAAGGAGGGTGTTTTGTGGGATGACGTCCATGTTCTTGCTCACCAAATTGCCATTGACGGTCTGCTCGAGGCTGGTATTCTCCAGGGCGACAAGGACGAGATCCTCAAGGCTCGCACCAGCGCTGCTTTCCTTCCTCACGGTTTGGGCCACTACCTCGGCATGGACACCCACGACACGGGTGGCAACCCCAACTTTGCCGACAAGGATAAGCTGTTCCGATACTTGCGCGTGCGAGGCAAGCTCCCTGCGGGCAGTGTTGTTACCGTTGAGCCTGGTGTAAGTGTTTGTGAGTGAATGTTTTGAACAGTGGCTGACATACATTGTTAGATCTACTTTTGCAAGTTCATCATTGATCCTTATCTCGAGGACCCCGCGCACAGCAAGTTCATCAACAAGGACGTCCTGGAAAAGTACTGGGATGTTGGTGGAGTCCGGTAAGTTCTGGTGGCCACCGTCGCGCTATCTATCAATGTCAAATTTGCTAATCTAATCGCTGTCAATAGCATTGAGGACAACATTCTTGTCACCGAGACTGGACATGAGAACTTGACAGATGTTCCCAGAGAGTTGGATGAGATGGAAGCTTTGGTGTCTGCAGCTTAAAGTTGTCACTGTCACTGTCACCCCAACAAAAAAGAAAGACGAGAATCTATTTTAAAAAATAAGCATAAATAAAATGATTGATAAAAAGTCTATAAATATCCACGTCCCATTTCGCTTCCCCGTATTAAACAGTACAATTTAATGTCCCAAATCGACCTGCAACTGCAAGAAACATTCTTTGTCTGGATACTGTGTCAATATTAACCCCTGATCTTTCACACGGTGCAATTTACTTCTCCTTCTTGGCCACTCAAACGTACAAGGTATTGGATTGTATCCATCTAATCAACATTCCATACCTCAACAACTCAACTCAATTCAACTCTCCCTAATATTCTTTTTTTCCGTCGACTTTAATAATCATCTCAAAATAAAGGAAAAACAAAAAATGAATCCTTATTTTCCTTCTTCATCACCTTCGGACATGGAGAAAAAACGTCCGGAACCTCCGCAATTCCTACGGAGGCCCGTTGCGCCGCCGCCGACTCCGCCGCCCGTGTACAGTGCTTATCCTCCGTCGCAATTCGGCTCCGCATATGCACAACCACAACCACCAGCAACTTCATCTTCATCTACTTCTACTTCTCCATGTCCATCACCATCATTGAAATCTTATAATCCTCCTTCTTTTGAGTCGTATAACCCTTCTCCAGCCTCATATAGCCCTTCTCCAACCCCGTACACTCCTTCTCCAAGTTTATACTGTCCTTCAAACACATACAACCCTTCTCTGCTTCCTCCTCCCCCTCCTAGACCTCTACGACCTGTTCGCTCTGCGACAAACCTCACTGGTGCTCACGCGCCTCAGCAGTCAGGTTTCTTAGATCCAAGGGGAACTCACCAAGTTGACTTTGTCGTCGATGACATTCCCACTCCAACGTCATTGAGTCCAGGGCTCAGCCCAACGTTGTCAAATGATCTCACCCCAGCCCATGAGATTCGTCGTGTAAAGAGTTCTTCAGCCCTCTCAGCTGCATTGTCTTCACAAGAGGAACAACCCAAGGATTCGTCAAAATGGAAAGCCGCATTGGGAGAAGCCCAGTACTTTGCAGGTGGTCTCATCAGTCATCCCGCAGAGTCGAATAAACATTTCAGCATCATTCGTCACTCTCACGCTTTGGTTTGGTACCGTGGTCCTGCTACGTCTGTACCTATTACTATCCTTGCAGATGAACCTCTTCCACCTACGAGGACGATATGGATGCAGCAGAAGGGCTACTCGGGGAACGTGGGCATGTCCCTCAAAGCTCTGATGGGCACGACGGGGACTTGGCTCAATGTCACGCCTGCTACTAGAACAAGCGTTGAGCATCTCCCCGAAGCTGACGAGCGCGGTATCCAGCGCGACTTTAAACGTTTCGTCAAGAAAGCTTCAGGGAAGTTGAAGAACCACATCCCAAGAGAGACGCACATCGTGCGTATTCCTGCTGCCGCGACAGATGGATACTTCCGTCTCGTTGTCTGCGCTGGTGAGGATAACAAGAAAGTCCTCTGCGGAAGCCCCGTGTTTCGCATAGCAAGTACCTCCACAGACGTGAGCACCGTCCGCGGATCGAGTCTCAGCACCATGCCTCTGGAGATGGGCATCAAAGTCGCCACGACGATCGGTTCGCAGGTTGCGAAGAAGTACACAGGCGTTGCAGGCGCAGTCGTCGAGCAGGGAGCCAAACGACTTACACCGTCAAATGCAGCGATCAAGAAAGTCGCACACACGGCGTATCACAAAACGGGCTTGGGAAATGCTGTCAGCGAGACCTGGAAGAATGGGAAAGCAGGACGCTATGATCCCTTGGTTACGGGTAGTGGTCTTGATGGACCGTTGCACATCATTGGTAACGACGACGGTCCCGAAGCGCCGTTTCCATATAAATTCGCTGGAAAAGTGGTACGCGGCACGGGAATCTCGACGAGAGAGCTTGGTATTCCGACGGCGAATCTGAGCGAAGTCGGAGACGACGTCAAGATGCGCATGGGTGGTGTATTCGCAGCGTGGGCGCGCGTGATACCCGCCAACAAGACGCCGACTGAAGACTTTGACGACGACTGGCACGAAGCCATCGTGACAATCGCACCATTACGAAACGCGCCACCAGGTGTAGTCAACCGGAACAAAGTGTGCGTGCACATCCTCCACGACTTTGAAGACACGCTGTTCTTTGACATGAGGATCAAAGTCATGCTGATGGGTTACCTGCACCCTGCGACGACGACACCAATGTCCAACGAAGACATTGTGGAGGAGCACTCGCGGGACGTGGTGACTACGACGGCGAGTCTGGGGAGGGAAGCGTGGGGACCAGAGGTGAACCTCTCTGCTACGAGGGCGGCCAAGAGTGATAGAGGGTTCAAGGAGAGGCTGGGTGATGCGACGGGGGTTGTGCAGGGGGGACTGGATAGGATTCCTTCGCATTGGGTTGGTGTGAGGAGTGAGGCTTTGGAGATGAGGGATCAGGTTTATGGAAATGGGGGGTTGTGGGTTGTAAGGTGAGATGGTTAGTGAGTGTAGAGTTTGCTGAGTGTCTGAAGTTTGGGATGAAGAATTGAATAAGACTGGGACAGGTGAAGACGGCGACACGTGAGTGGAATGACTCTAATGTTGGATGGACGTTTAATAGTAGACATATATGTTAGTCACCATGAGGGTATTGTATAGAGCAGATGATTAATACTACAGAGCAATGCCAATGGCCTCAAGTATATGTATGAACGTGAGTCAGTTGTTGGCATGCTTTGACCCAGTCCTGAGTCCAACTGAGCTGTCGTTAATTGAGCTTTGACAGACAAGAGCATCACGTCGCTGTCGATACATCAGTGTCAATGGTGTAACTCAATCATTCCGTGAAATGATCCATGCTGGCTACCATCAGCCATGTACTCAGCAACAGAACCAACAAGTTGAAAGACCGTCGTCACCTGGCCTCGACTCAATCCTCTCCGTTTCCCCGAGAAGGACTTTACGAACCGCAGCATCCGTGGACCATTCACTCTAATCACAATCAGATAGATCTTCACTGCCGTCGAAACGACTAGCATGCGGAATCCCATCATAACCTTCTCAGCCAACCTCTTTCATACTCGCACCCCATCCTCTACACGAAAGTCACAGACCCAGGATAAGAGGTCCATCGTTAAGACCCTAAACGAGGGTCAATCCAGAACGCCCGTGAGTCTAACAAAAAGCCGCTATCTTTTTTCGCATCTCGCGCCAGTACAGATCGTATCATGGCCAAGTCCGGGTTCAAACGACAGGAAACCTCGTTCTCGACTCTGAAGGAAAAAACTACCGAGGTAAAAGAAACTTCAAATACGCATAACCCAAGATCATGCCGTTCTAACGAAACGACTCTGCACGTGCCCCGATCATATCATAGTTTTTCTCCTACGTAATCGCAACAATCAGACCACCCTTTTTTTGTTATACGCCAAGTCTTTTGCTTGATGCAGGATCGAGAAACCATGTGATACTATGGTCCGGGGATGAAGCATGAAAAGAGGATCTTCATGATGCAGGGTCTTTGGGGATGGGGACTACAGAATAGGGACGGCGTTGAGAGAGAGTTTTTCACATGGTGGGTTGGACCTTGGATCCAGGGGCGTTGTTGTAGAGTAGATAGATTGGACAGGGTTTAAAGATTGCCTTTTTGCAAGATTTGATGATCTGATGGTATCACGACATGCTGCGCTGTAGGGTGGCAATCCAGGGTCTCGGTAATGCGCGGAACGCAAGTATCTTGGCTTTGTCAGTAAGCGCCTAGACATGAAGGGGATCCGATATAGATAAGCAATGCATAGTACATCAATGAGGCAAGAGAGAACTATGGATGCCGAGGAACATGAGTGGGTAGTTGTAATGGTCGTTCGTCATTCATCATTCTATCAAGCTCTCTACCTAGCATATCCTGACGCATCGCTATGCTGAACTCGATGATGTAGCTTTTCTATCGCAGCAGTACAATGCCGATGTAGATACAATGTGGTATCATTCCCTACCAGACGTGGTCATTTCCGTCTGTAGTGCTTATCCAGAGAGTCACTCTTCTCAGTAGCGGGGGTTGTTTCCGTATCCCTGGCCTTGACCGTAGCTTTGATCTTGACCGTATCCTTGGTTCTGTCCATATCCTTGGTCTTGCTGGTAGCCTTGGTTGTAACCACCAGATTGGTGCTGCTGTGGAGGTAGGGGATACTGATCAGGGCGGTATTCTTGCTGCGATTGATGCTGTTGAGGTCTGTACTCATCAGGTCGGTATCCCTCTTGGTGCGAGGGTCTATACTCTTGGTGAGATTGACCTTGCTGTGGTCGGTACTCGTCGTGCCCTTGGGGTCTGTAGTCATCATGGCCCTGAGGCCTGTAGTCTTGACTCTGCTGAGGTCTGTAGTCTTGACTCTGCTGAGGTCTGTAATCTTGACTCTGCTGAGGTCTGTAATCTTGACTCTGTTGAGGTCTGTAATCTTGACTCTGATGATCCGGTCGATGACCCTGCTGGAACTGTGAAAGAGGATTGTACGGCTGCTGGTCATACTGCCCACCTTGCTGGGACGGCGGAGCCGCATATGCCCCCGATTGACCACCCTGCGAAGCCGGCACAGGCTGGTTGGCACCACCAAGGTTCGCAGCAGAAGGCGCTCCAACGCTGACACCCTCATTGCCAATGTCATCAGGCACAGAGATTTTGACCTTGGGCAGATACTTCTGCACCTTTTGTTCCACCATGTTCTGCACAAACACCCAACTCTCGCGCTCAAACTTGCGATGTCCACCATTCACAACACCTAGGATACTCTCGCGCAGCGTCTCCTGGACCTTTCGGACCAGACCGCGGATCTTGTTGACAAGCTTCGCCTTGATGTCATCCCCGAAACCCCGGTCTGCAGAGTGCCCTGGCCCAGCGTCGCGGTCCAGCTGCGAGTCGAAGGGGTTACCACCAAGGATCTTTTCAAGAGGGCGCTGGAATTGATCGGGTAGAAGCTCGAAAAGTTGCTTCTCGATACCACCGAGGATCTTGCGGAATTCGAGACGGACTTCTCGGTGGACTCTTGCGATTCCTGTGCTGAGCTTGTCGCTGATGACCTTTGAGAAACCACCACTCTCTCCATCCCCATCCGCGCGATTTAGATCGCGATCATTGTCGCCAAAGCCCCTCGCAGATCCCTCATTAGACTTTTTGTTTCCGAAAAGTCCTCCAAGACCCTTGACGAGATCCTTGACCTGGTCTTCAATCTCGCCCTTGACACCATCTCCCAGATCCTTTGTACTCGTGTTTCCACGAAGCCAGCGCTTGATGTGGTCGAGAGCGATGCGCGTGAACTGCTCAGCGATGGGAGCATGTTGTTCGCGAAGCTTGAGGCCGACCTGTTCCTTGATCTCGGGGCTAATAAGACGGGCCTTTTCTTCAGGGTTGCGCGCTGCATCCTTGACGGTGCTACTGAGCACGCCTAGAAGGCCATCGAGTTCGAAGCCATTTCCCCCAGAACCTCTACCGCTGTTGTTCTCAAGATGATCCTGCACAGCGTCCATTGCAAACGAAAGGAAACCCTTGGCACCACCTCGAGAAGAATCCCCCCCTCCACGCGATCGCGTGTCATCGCCTCCACCACCCCGTCCTTCGGTGATGTCGAAAATATCCCTTAAGTCATCGCCCGCCTCGTCAGTAATTTTAGTAAAGCTGCGCGTCAGCTTGGCAATCTCGTCGGCAAAGGGCAACGACTGGCCACCGTAGGTGTCGGGCGCATTATCGTCCAGACTTCGGCTATCGGAAGGGTTCTTGTCCTTGTTGAACAATGAGCGGAAGGCGTCGACGACCTTGTCCTCAAGGCTGTCGATCGTCTTTTGCTGAAAGGTCTCGAGCTCTGACGTGATGCGGGGTTGGATCTGCGGGGCGAGGGAGTCGACGTATTCGTCAACTTTCTTGAAGAGGACTTCTGGAACGCCACGGGAGGACATTTTGTAGGGCGATAGATTGAAGGAGTGAAGCTAAAAGAATAAGGTTATTTTTGGTGATGTTGGGCTGTGACGCCTGTTGATGGAGCTTGAGCTTGAGAGGGAGCTGGGGCTGGAGCTGGGGCTGGAGCTGGGGCTGAACTGGGACTGGGCTGAGTCGAGCTGGAGGGGAAGCTGAGATGGCATGTGACGTCAGCATTGTGAACTGGCAACCTATACCTAACTCAGCTAGTCCAGTCAGTCAGTCAATCGCTCACTGTTAGCTGTATCCAGAGAGCTACTTCGATCAACTTCAGACGTATTTTAAGAGTAGTGACAGTCCCGCCTTGCCTATTTTCTGTTGTTCAGCTCTTGTTAATTATTTAGACATTCCCTATAGTTTATTACAATCCCCACGCCCTTGACACAACCCTCTAACATGGCTGAGTGAGACTCTGTTCATGGACCAATCAGCGTATACCTTCAAAAACTGGAACAAGAACTAGACTATCTAAGCACTTTCAATAATCTGAACCATTCGCCTAGTCATTATATAGCTCTTCACTTGTTCAAAAACTTGCAGACTTTCAATCCTGGCTATCAAGAAAGTACAGTATTCATGTACAGGAGAGGCTGTGTCAAAGGTTATGATAAGACCGTTGATAAGAAAGTCTGATTATTACGATCCAGCCAATCAACAGCTACGGTGGCGCTCCGCTACCGCAAGCGTAAGATTCCGTCTCACCTTAAACTCTCTAGACAGACTCCACCTCCGTCTCATCACGGCTCATCTGATCATCTCATTCATAAACTCAAAGCACCTTCACATTAATCACAAAAGAGGAGAAAAATTCATGGCAGAGGTGCAAATGATTCTCTTGAGCTGTACCTGCATTGCATTCTGGCAGCCTAGTGTATAGTATAATGTATATCTGTTGTGACCAACTCCTCCTTCCAAAAGACACAAATCCCTTGCGTTGCATTCCTCGCAAGGAAGCAAACTTTTTATTTCCATTCCCAAAACCAATCAATACCAATTCATTTCCATCCCCCCCTGCGCCATTACACAGTCTTCGCATTCAATCAAGTCATCGTTGTAGGCGCACTAAAGAACGCACTCTCGGGGACATCGTGACACGCGTAAAACCAGGCTTCGCTCTTCAACTTCGGGATAAAATAACACATAAAGCAAGGTCCTTCTGCTGCGCACACAACCTATATTAAGACTGTCTCTGTCCGTTCAACGGAGAGCAGTCAAAGATGGGGGCAGACAGATATGGTACCGATGATTAAAACAGCAGAGTAAAACAGAGGCGGTGGTAGTCCGCGATAGCAAAGAGGAAAAACAGGACTCGCAGGTGAAAGACGACTCCCAAACTCCAATGCGGATGCCCGGCGCGCCATGCCAGGCTTGCACAAGTCCAATTCCGTAACGCCAAACAATTGTGGCCGTAAGCCGTATAAGCATTCCAATGATCAATCATTGATCAAAGGCTTGTGCTGTTGCGGGTCAAACAGCCAGGTAGAGTAGTGATGTGGGGCGGTGTTGAGTGACGTCCCATAGTGTGTGAGGTGTATTATGATGTCGAGATAGCAATACAGTCTTGGTTTTCTCTTGGTGTAGTGTTGTTAGTGGATCATGAACAGTCCAGCCTCATACCACGGTTGGCGACATAGTCCTATCCTCGGATCGCTGTGGCTGCGTGGCCATCGCCCGACCAAGGAAAACGATCCATCATTTGTTGTTGAACATGGTACGACAGATCGTTAGAAGGTGTACCATCAAAGGTCATGAAGGCGGGTGAAGCCGATCTGGCTGTGGCAGAAGGTCTTGGGGTAGGCGACGTGCTGTTGGCACGGATGCCATCCTTTGGTGTTGTAGGGGCCGACTGTGGGCTAAAGGCACCACCCAGCTGAAGGGTATGGTGAGTTGCGGGACCCGCGTGATGGCTGTATCCGTTGGGGCTGCCAAGCGAGGTTGTATGGCGGTGGTTGCCACCGGTAGCGCCGTCGAAGCGAGCACCGCTGAGGGTACCGTCCTTCATGTTAGGACTCGACTGCTTTGATCCAAACTGCAACACCAAGACTGTTAGTAACCGACTCTTTCATTTTGCTTCTGGGTTGCCGTGCCATCCCGGTGGGCTGGGTGAATGATGCTACGATTCTGGCGCACAAGGGATGGGCGACGGGCACCAGAAGCGATGGGTGAAGCAGGGCGGACTTCGGGGGCACGTACAAAGCAGTACTTGTTAACCAGCTCCTCGTATGATGAACTGGAGATTGTCGAGTTGGGAGAGGTAGCTCCGGTAGCCGATGTCTGGCTCTTAACGTTGTTGGTAGGCGCAGGCACAATAAGGGTGGGCTTGGAATTCCGGACGTTGGCCTTCATGTAGAGACCATCCTTATCCTGAGAGGCTTCCTTTTCCTTGGCAGCCTGGACGGCAGCGCTGAGGGAAGCACCAAAGTCGTAGCGGTTAGAGAAGGCGAGGCCACTGGGTGAACCAAAGTCCTTGGAGAGGTTATCACTAGCCAGATTGCCAGCCGATTTGGACTTGAGGCGAAGACCACCAGTGCTGTTCTCAGACTCGCCGAGATACTCATGGATGGGCTGATCAAAGCTGAGCTTTGCATCATCACCAAACTCACCGAAGCCAGCAGGCATCGACTTGGGTCGAGGAACGTTGGCGCTGCTGGTGCGTCGGCTGCTCCGGGGGAGACCATTGGCCGACCGAGAAGAAGCGCCCTGGAAATTGTTCTTGCCGTTCATGGGCAGATGCTTCTTGCGGAAGTCGACCTGGAAGTTAGAGTTTGCATTGTTGTCCCAGTATTCCTGTCCATTGACGGTGTAGCGCACGCAAAGGAATAGGGTCTTGGACTCGAGGTTGGCTGTATCAGCAAGCTTGATGGAAAAAGTAAAGCGGTCATGACCAAGCGGTGTTTCCCGAGGGCGGATCTCGTGGCTGTAGTCAGCGGCGACCTCCGAGGTGGTCTTCCAGTAATCCAGAGTGAAACGGCATGTAACGGCCTTGGAAAAGGCAATGTTGGCAACAGCCACCGAACCCAGAAGAGTCTTCTGGTCGGCCGAGAGCCAAAGCTTTTCGAGTCGGACCGGCAACGACTTACGAGCCGCAGAGTCATGGGGGAAGTTTGTGGTGAGGATCTCCCACTCGAAAGGAGGAGTGCGGGCAGTCTGCTTGCCGTTGCCAGGGAAGGGATACTCGGTATCACTCTCGTAGCTGTCGATTGGTGAAGAGCCGGCGCTCACAGCAAGAGGGCGATCCACTTGCAGGAAGTGTCGGACGTGCTCGAGATGTGAATCGAAGTGAACAGCCTTGGAGAAGATGGGGGTACCGGGCATACTTGAGGGGCGACGTCGTGAAGAAGGACGGAGGGCAGGTCGGACGAGCTCACCAGACTTCTTGCGCACCATTTGAGGCTTCTTAAGCAAGTCCTCATCGGTCTCCTCCTCCGATACTGACTGTGAGTTGTCGACAGACTTGGCTAGACCAGCGTTGGGTTCGGTAGCTGATCGAACGTGGCCCATCTTGCGTCCCTTGGCGAGGTCACCAAGTGCACTTGTGCTGAAGCTAAGGTGCACGCCATCCTTGCGAGGGCGAAGCTGTAATGTTTCTGTGCTGTCTTGGTGCTGGATCTGGGATCGTTCGGGAGATGATGAGCGCTGCATGGGGATTTGGCTAACGGCATCTCGTAGTGCCTTGTCGAGCTTTCGACCTCGGATTTGGGGTTCTTGCTCCTCGTCGTCACTACCGGAGGAAGCAGAATCAGGTGGCGAGATGATGGCACCCATGGGCATCGTGCGCTCGTCTGTCACGGGCGGTGGTGATTGGCGAACACTTGAAGGAACTGCTGTGCCCATGCTCTTGAGGTCCTCCGATGTTCCCTGCGGTGTCAGCGTCCCTGTCGATCCATCGCTAAGAGCAGAGGCTGAAGGTGTTCGTCGATGCTTTGTAAGATATGAAGCAGATCGTGGTAGACTAGGTCTCGGACTCGATTGTAGCGACGACCGCCGGCTCGCTACGGGTGACGTAGAAGCTGACGAGGCGGGAGATCGATGTGAGGGCGGCGTGTAAGGCATTCCCAAGGTTGTGTGTGTGTGAGATTAGAGGGAGAGGAGGAGCGGGGGAGGAGAAAGAGGTTTATCCGTGGAAGCAGGAGAGGATTTCCAGGAGCTTCACCACGTGGAGGTAAGTATCAACTAAGGGTAAATAAGGTTGATGAGCTTCTCGTCTCGTGCGAGATGAGATTGAAAGAGGTTGCGCGAACAAGGTTGGCGTTGCGTGCGATGCGATGGAGTTTTTGCTCCTAGCGCTTTCGATGAAGATCAAGGCAGGAGTTGATCGAGATCAGGTCTAATAACGGGGAAGGCACTGATTAGCATGGTTAAGAAACAGGGAACTTTTGTGGCGATGCATAATTAGAGACGAGACAAGCAGAAAAGATAAGAGAAAAACAATTTGGAGTAGCCAAGAAATAAGCACAGATTGTTTCCAAGGAATAGAATGTGTGCAAACAGGCAGGCAATGATGAAGTTTTTTTTAATCGTTTTTCGTTTGTTGCAAGGACGGAGAAACAGGAGGGCTGTGCTTTGGCCGCTGTGGGTAATGCTGTAGTGTTGAGGATTACAGGGGAGTATAGTACAGTGCAGTGTGGTGCAGTTCAGTGTGTTGATTGGTTGGTTAGTGCCACAACTTACACGATTGAATGATCAATGCGCACCCCAAAGAAACAAACAAACTTGTCGACTCGAAGGACGGGGAAAATGCTCTGGCAATATTCCAGCAACAGAGCAAAGAATGATCCACGAGGAACAGTCGGCAATTGATTGACGGGGTTGTGTTGAAATGAAGGTATCACAATAAAGTGATACTGCAAGTGGTTCCGAGATAACGTTGAACAGGAGCGGAAGTCGTCGGATTAGGAGCCTCGTCGAGATGATGTTGATGATGTGGTTGTGGTTGTTGTTGATGAGAGGGAGGTCGGAGACATCAAATAAGAAAATGCAAACAATGAACCGAAAAACACAACAAAACAACAAAAAGGCTTTCCTGCTGATGATACTATAGTCAGTCAATCGATCAG
The DNA here is from genome assembly GCA_013623685.1 of Fusarium transvaalense. NCBI lineage: Eukaryota > Fungi > Ascomycota > Sordariomycetes > Hypocreales > Nectriaceae > Fusarium > Fusarium transvaalense. Next base: position 48,601 of record JABFFG010000085.1, read on the forward strand.
TCTCTTCTGGGGGTCATAAGATCGTAGACAGCAATCAGAGCTGGTGGAGATGCTGAAAGGAATCGAGGATAAGAAGGCTGCGGGGAGCAGGTGGTTTTGAGTGTTCTGTCCAGTTGCCTCTCCCTCAGGCCAGGTCCCAATTAAAAAAAAAACCAAGGTACGAAACTCTTAGTTCGGATTTTCTGGTTTGCTTGACCTGACCTGACCTTGTCCGCTCCGACTGCCTTGGCTTTTTGGGTACTTGTCCCATGGAGGTTTAGTGAGGTGTGAGGACAGCGCCGGGGCCGGACTGAGCGGCATGGACTAGCACGACAAGGTTGAGAGCCGCGTAGGCATGGGCCGTCTGATGGTAGGTGGTAGTGGTAGTGGTAGAGTTGCAGAGGATGGGGAGGGGGAGGGGGCACTGGAGCAGAGATGGTGGTGGGTGCCAAACGGCAGGGATGGGCAGGATGGGGCAGGATTTGAGTTGCAGACCAGGGG
>JABFFG010000086.1:0-49381 GCA_013623685.1 Fusarium transvaalense
GGGAGGGAGGGGAAAAAGAAAAGAACGCACAGACAGCGGCACATTTGTGCATAGATGAATGCAACACGAGACGGTGCTTTCCGTAGGTTGAGCCAAGGAAGGATAAGTATGAATTCAAGACCTAAGCAGCTGAAAAAGAAAAAAAAAACGGATTGGGTCAATATCGGTCGGTAATAGAGTTTACCAGCTTAGTACACAAAGTCTAAGTTGCAGAATACCGAACAATTCTGGGGTTCCTATGTACACTGATAATCTACCGTTGCTGTCCTTTTCTTCGGTACCTCTAGTAGGTAGTACCTGGTCTTTTGTCAACAAACATAAAAAATGGTGTTTTTTTTTTCTTTTCTTCTATTCTTTTCGCTTCTCTGATAGTCAGTCATTAATAAATAATGCGGATACTCTTTGAAACGTCCGTCCGATCCACCTCATTTCCAGTGGCAAAGTCGTTGAACTGTCAAATCCATGTGCCCGTCTACCTAGGTAGTCCAGACTTTGCCGTACTGTAGTCTACTTACCTAGTTGAGGACCCCTGACCTGAACCTTGGGCTTGTTTTCTACACTACAAACGTTAGTCAGGGCACTTTTCCATAGAGGGAATCCGTTATTCCATAGGTACATTAGTAGATACAGTAAACTATGATGATGAGCTGATGAAGTATAAACTCTGTATTTATTTCAACAGTATTTCGTATACCAACACCCATGATTTACTCCATAGTGAATGAAATGATTGGTCTGCGGACATTACTCCCCGTGTAGGTGTTTTGCTCCGTTTATTTTAATTTCCTCATCCAAGCAGAAGCAAAAGCGAGTCCCGACTCCCTCCCCGGGTAAAAACGACAAATTAGTTAGCGGGGCTTCATCTGGCGCCAAGCTTTCTCTATTTCTCGATCTGATTTTCATCAACGGATCGACAACCACTCTGCCTGTCTGCTTTTCAAGCTCCACTTTGAGAGGCACATTTAAATAACCTGATACGATCCTTGGCGAGGTAGCGACGTTCTAGACTCTCAAGTAAAAACTACTACAACCTATCAGAGCTCAACTCGAGAAAAACAGTTGTACATGCAGTACAGTATATTAAGCAAACACATGGATGGATTGTCAGTCATTACAGCATTTATTATCATAGTAACGACGTTGTCTCTCTGAATACATGCATACATACATACATTCCAGTCATGGTTGTGTGGAATGAGGCAAAGGAATTACCCGTCTTTTTAACAAAGCCCTTAACCACTATCTTGAGGTGTTTCATTCCAACCAAGATACCCCCCTCTTCACTTAAACAAATGAGTAATACTGTAGGTAGCCAACTGTCAGTTTCATCCATCTCTCAAGCTCTCTCTTCATGCATCATCCCTGCTGCTTTACCGTTATGTTATGCCCAGTCCTGCGGATCTCGCGAAAGCCCTGTCCATGTACACCGGTGCTCTTCGCTTCGTCCGTCTCCAATCATGACTCACAATGTTGATATCGGGTAATCAATGTGCCATTGTTTCAACTGACAGGGAACATGCCTTTTGTATGGAAATCTCAATCAAGATGCCAAGTCTTCGATTTGATTCAATTCGATTCTTCTCACACTAATTTACTACCGAGCACATGGAGAGAAGATCAACGTCTCCGCTTAGATACTACCTACTACCTAGCATAGATAGACGAGATCACTGACTACCATAGTACTAACCTCCATATCAACCTCAGTATCGCTCCATAATCCACTGCCATCGCTCATCAACACCCATCTCCTCCAAGATAGCCGTCTCAGCCTTCTTGACTTCAGTATATCTCTGCACCACTTCTGACCCAAGCAACTCAGTCAACTCTTCATCCTGCTGGAGGGCATCGAGTGCCTCTTGTATGCTCCGAGGTAGCCTCACATTTATGTTGAGCTCTTCTCTTTCTGACGAAGACAGTGAAGCGGGATCCTTTGCGCAGTCTCCCAAGACCAGCCTCTCGTTGTCGGCGAGTCCCCGCACACCTGCCAGTATGATCGCCGCGAGCGACAAGTAAGAGTTTGCGATTCCGTCGATGCACTTGATCTCCCAGTGACTGCCGTCGATCTTGCGCAGCGGTACCTCGCGGTTCTGAGTGCCCCAGGCAACCCAAGTACCACCGGCCCAGCACCCGTCCACAACTCTGTCGTAACTGACCTTGCTACTATACGTAAATGCCGCGATGGCTCGAAGATGCTTCAGAATACCGGCGTAGAAGGGCTCGTAAACGTCCTTCTCGGAACCAATGGGTGATGAGATAGACATGTGCATGTGTGCTGCTGTTCCACACGACGTTGCATATGGCTTGGGATGGAGTGTCATACGGAACCCTTTTGCTGTAGCACAGCCACTAATAACATCCCTTGTGAAAAGAAGGTTGTCCACGGCCTCCAGTGCCGGTGCTTTGGGCATCACGAATTCATACTGTCCGTTGGAGCTTTCAGGATGCATCATTTCGATGTATATACCGGCAGCGTCAAGCTTCTCGATGGCATCCTCGAGCACTTCAGTTGCTGCTTCATGGTCCATAGCGCGTGCCACCGACCACGCGTGTCCGTCTGTTTCGAGAGGTTCATACTTCCCCTCCCGGCAGCGACGGAAGAGGACGAGCTCAATCTCGAATCCGAGCGTAAACTCGAGCCCTTGCTTAGCTGCTTGATCAAGTGTCCTCTTCAAAAGAGTACGTGTGCAGAGAGACGCAACAGAGCCATCCTTTTCCTTGAAATCACCCATAACAGTGATGTACCCCTTTCGGGGGCCGAGGCGAAGGGTGCTTAGATCTGGGTGCAGCTTATACTCCCCTGTTGGGGTGACACTAGGTACTGGACAGTCTCTTTGATCGAGACCGAGGCCAGCTTTGGTTACACCAAAGGCAAAGTCCTCTCCGCTTCGCAGCAGAGACCATACACGACGCATGGGAATTGCTCGTAGCCTCGTCATGGCGGTAAAGTCGGTCCAGGTTACCTGCAAGAACCTTGGTTCTTCCTTATTCTTGAGGAACCGTGAGAGCGTTGCGATATTGTTCTGCTCCGAAGATTCAAGCCCGTGACTAGAGTTTGAAAGAAGTGGCTTGAAGTCCAAGCCGAGGTCATAGAGCTTGTTTGCATTATTGAAGAGGATGTCCCGAGTCAGCTGAGCTGCTTGTGTCCACGTCAAATCCCCCTTGTTGACATAGTCAATCAGGACAGTTTTCAACACTGCTCGGAGCTGATCGACGGCTACGATATACGTCTCTGGGAAGAAATGTCCGTCAGTGCTCCAGAGGATCTTTGATGTCGGGCAGAGCTCCAAGATCTGTCGGATAACCCCCTCTTGTCCTTCGCGACTAATAAAAGGAAACACTTCTCCAATATCAGCATAAACATTTCCGTAAACAGTAGCTAGATATCCCAGCTCACGGGTGAACGGATAACTGGCGTGGAGCAAAACGATTGGAACGTCTGGGTACGTCTTGATGAACTCCTGCAAATGAGCGGGTGATGACTTGGACAGGGTAATATCGTTATCCCCTAGACCAGTGTGGAACTGGATAGGCTTTTTGTGCTCATCCTCGCTGTTTTGAACCAGGCCTGCCAGGATATGCAGAAAGTAGTCATTAAGAGGCTCATGATCGAGTCTCGCGAATGACTGAGCACCATCCTCTTTCCTGGCGTCAAAGATGAGCTGGAACTTTTGCATGATGATCTCAAGGTCTGTGACTTGTGTGACGGCAAGGCCCGTTCGATAGCAGATGACTGACTTGAACCCAACAATTTCTGGATCATCAAGAGCATCGTATATGGCATTCATGAAGTTCTCAACAGATCCCGAGAACGCCTCGGAAGGGTGAGAGAATTGTCCACAGGCCCTTTCGATACAGGCTGCTGCGACTTCCTCGATTCGAAGGATACGCTTGTTGGGGCTTCTTGTGTAGGCATCAAGCGTGTGGTAGGGCTCAACATCAGCTGGATCGCCCAAGAGATCATCAACCAATATGTTTTCGATTCCTGAGAGGCATGTCTTTATCCATTCGTCATAGTTGCCCTTTTGCTTCCTTGTGATAGCGGCTTCGACAGCATCCCAAGTCGGTTCAGTGCCGAGATGGCCAGAGAGGAGCTTCACAACACGGAGATGTGCCAGACTAGTCTTTGAGTCCTGGAGAGCATCTCCGTTGGCTTCAGTAGCGATGGATAGAAGAGGATGTTTTCTTATCGCGCTGAGTTTGAGGAGAGGGTGGGCATGATGGTCAATTATGGGTGTAGTATGAATGACCCGACGAAGGGCCTCTTCTGTGTTGATCGGTTGAGATGTCATTTTTGCTGTATCTCAAACAAGATCCTTGGGATATCGTCGTGAGGTACTGTCAGTCTCTTTAAATTGCTCAGCAGAGAGAGTGGACGGATTGCAGAGCAACCAACCCCCGTGAAATGACGTGATGATGAATTATTGCTTTTTGGAGAGGCTGGTGTTTGCTAATTAAAAATAAATCAAGGCAAAAAGAAGTAATTTTGAACAAGACAAGTCAACATGGAAGAGATGCCACGGTAAACAACTTTAGTTGTAGCAGGCTGGGTGTTGTGTTGTTGTGTACCTAAGCCAAGATATTTTTTTACTTTATACCCTGGCTTCTCCTCGTTTCACTCATCTTTCGATTTTGATAAGGGCATCTCAAACTGAGACAAAACGTGACGATCGAATCAATTAGGCTTTACAAAAGTTCACCGTGATGGGTCTCACGTAATTGAATATATGTATAGAGTACATCAACAAAAAAGAAGCCGAGACTTGCAGCTGTTAGAGCCATTCATTGCTTTATTACTGGTCCATCTCGCATACGACAATGTGACGATCAAGGGATACTAATGCAGCGTGCACTTGGTCTTTACTCTTTATTCACTCATAGTAAGCACCAATTTGAACCCAGCATCATTACGTGATACTGGTAGCAAGGAGTTTACTACATCGCAATTTGCACGAGGGTCTGACTCTTTCAAGTGCATATCCATATATCAACATCCTAACATTGTGTTGTAGTACACAATGTGGACCAACCAACATTGTTTATAAAAGTACCTATGGTATCTCAAAAACTCATGTCACGACCTGCTGGCCTGGAGATCCAGCCACACAGCAAGAGCGCGTAAATTTAGATGGCGGCATACTCTAGGGTAATCACATGTGCAGTATCACATTTTTATTGTAGCTCTTGAATTCATGCTTGTAAACTGGTATAAGATAAGCACGATTATACTTCATGCCGCGCATGGTTGTGCGTCGTCAGCTGTCGAGAACTTTGTCGGGGATAACGAAGTTGTCAGAGCTACCAAGAAAGCTATGGCTGTTGCCAAACAAGACGGCATCCCAATCCACGTTTTGAGGCCAGCACCGAACAATGCCCCCATACTTGTCTCAAAAACGAGGAACCCCAAGATCTCTCCGACTGCTAGCACTCCAGATAGAGTCCCAACACGGCCCCTGTCAACCATTCCAGCCAGCATTCCGCGGCATATCCCAGGTAGACCTGAACCGAGAGCTGCGATGGACAGGCCGGCGATAACAAAGATTTTGTCTGTGACAACCATCATACAGAGACAGCCGGCGAAGAATAGGAGGGAGCTCGAACGAGCTAGAACGGAGTCGCGGAAGTGAGCTGACGGGCGGGAGAGCATGTTCCAGGTGTAAGTGATGACAGGTAGTAATATGCACAAGGTGAGAAGCGTGACGAGGCTTTGTATAGACACGATGAGTACAGAGCGGTCGAGAGGCCAATTGAACTGTATGGGCATCAAGCGGATAGTGATTCCAGTTTGTGCGGTAGCGAGTGGTATGGTCATGACAGCACCAGGCATAAGCCAGACGAGAGGCTTGGAGAATATCGACTTGACTGTGGCCAGAGCTGATGTTTTGTTGGGTAACTCAGAGTTAGAATCCTCCAGCTCAGTGCCGTCGTCCTTGGGCTGCGTTTTATTCAGCGTCTCTGGTGTTAGGGCGACGAGAAAGAGGCCACCAGCAAATATCAAGCCCAAGGACAAGAAGAGTGGTGTCCATATCGAGGACTGAATGAGCTTACCCGACAGGAAAGGCCCAACAAGCTGCGCGCTGCAAACAGACGCGGTAATCCATTGAAGCCACGCTGATCTGATCAGAGTGGTCAGCAAATAGTACTCATTGTCCCAAGAATAATTGTGACTTGCCGCTTGTCGTCGGGTACAATATCCGCGACGATGGCAAACACCATGGCCTCAGCAACGCTCCTACCTCCGCCAAGTAGTAGGGGAACACCAATACCCCATATTGCTTGGAGCGGTATCTTATCTGATTTCCAGCACACAAGCATGGCGTAGCCTTGGGAGGCGAGAATGCTTAAGATGCTTGCACCGAGTACAGGAAGACGGCCGATTCGATCTGCGAGAAGCCCCAATGGGAAAGCTACCAGAGTGGCTGCACAAAGGTTAGCACAGAGTACCCGGAGAAAGTTTGCAAATATGCAATCATGCCAGAAATAGTGCCACATATCTGCATTCCCGTAACAATAAAGTTGAGTCTTTGCTGTACTGGCTCATCTCGACAAGATTCTTCAGGGAGGAGCGCTGGGCTATCGACTTGATGAATATGTTTGCATACGATATCCTGTACAAGCTTGATAGATGGAAGATTGCTTATCGAGATGCCGAGTTGTATGATAAAGAGGCATACTGATAGGAATGGGAGCAGTTCAGCGGGTGCTATGGTGAATGAACGAGACCACATCGTGGCATATGGACCTGTGATAGTTTGATAGAGAATTTCGCTTGTGCATGCTCAGAGAAAAGACTAAAGCAACGAATGAAGATCTCGTACCAACAAAGATAATGAGTGGACGATATTTCTTATTGTTTGATTGAGAATGTTGCTTTCAATAGAAACAATAGAAGCTGCCTACCTACTAGGTATGTGGTAGGTAGGAGGAAGTGCAAACGGAGCACATTTTGACACTGGCAGGCAAACTGCCTAGTACCTTCCTTACTACTGCTAACCTTGAAGATTGCTCGCCCATAACAATCAAGAACTATTGTAAAATAAAATATTCATTAAATGATCATATACTCTTGATTGGTAGATATTCTTTATATTTGGGCAAGTCACTCCATGAACTGCCTAGTTAGTAGCTACAAGTTCCTCAGTCGAAACTATCCAACAACTCAGCTATATTTCGGTAGGTAAAGTGCAAAAACCCCTAAAGCCAAGTTCTAGTGCTAATTTGTTTCTAATTTTACTGTTCGAGGCGGACGAAACCATCCATTGATGGTTGTTCTTATGAACAAAGAAGTTGGGTGGGAGTAATAAAGCAGCTCACCAACAAAACAAATAACAGCTAGTGACTGAAACAAGATCAAAATAGCAACTTGGAACAATACAGGCAGAACAAGTAGTAGATATCTATAGAGGTATATTAACTTACGATCGGCTGTACTCCAATGATCAGAACACACAATTTGTTTTCCTACTACTTCAATTCTTCACCGAGCCGGCCTCAGTACAACTGCATCAGATGTCTAGAACACTGGCTGTTCGACAGGTGAATTCTACAAAACAGTCAACTCGAACAACCTCATGTCACCTCTGGAAGGGACAATTGTTCATTCATTCCTACTATATTTTATCGCGTTGATCGTACTTCTTGCCTGGTTGCAAGATTCCTTCTGCTTTTCTTTTCTGTAGCCGCCACAAGCCCATGACCACCAATACCATCCTTCTACTCATCCAGTAAGTCTATCAATGCCTCACGCCTGGGAAAATTCAAGGATAGCTGCTGACCCCACCCGAAACAGGTATGTGTCGAGGCGAGAACGTCCAGTGTAAGGAGTGCTCACGACTGAGCACTCGTATTGTCCAACTCTGCATCCGTGGCGAGTTGATGGTAAATTGCCCCGAAATCATCATCGAGGGTGTCAGCCTGGAGAAGGAAGAATGCCGCCTGTGTAAATATGGGAGCGCCAAAGGTAAGGTCGTCATGCCGTCGTCAATTTCCGTGAATGCTGACAACTATGACAGGGAAGCTTGGAGGGCTTCCAAGGAGCAACCCATGCCCAGGCCAGTTCGTGGGCCTCAACGCCTGAAGTCTCGAGACAGTTCTCGTAGCCATTCGAGTGACGGCAATGGAAGCCAAGCCTCATCTCGACCACCATCTCCTGACGAATCGCTGCTGCCCTGCAATGTCTCGACTTCACAGCCGTCAAGTTCACACCGAGAGATGAATGCTCCGGAGAGTGCAACCCAGACCTGTGACTCCCAAGGTTCTACAAAAACCACTCGGATAAGATGTTGCGGGATATGGCGTTCTGGCATTGAGCGGCTCTAAAAGAGTCGCCGTTGTGGTTTCGATATGGGAGGGGTGAACCAGGCTGGATACTGCATCACCTGAGGGAGACATATGGACATTATCGGCCACATGGTATAGCTACTCAACGAGAGTCTTGGGAAGTGCCGGAAAGCAGAATGTAGTAACCAGACCTTCCAGCTTGCTGCACCTCCGTTCGCGTGGAAGTCAATGCACTGTATCGATATGTAAGCCACTTGAACATATGTATTGAGGCTGTGGCAATATTGGCTATCCTGAATATTCTCAACACCATCGCTCACGAACATGTAATTCTCACTGCAGATCCTAATCATCCGAGCTCTTTATTGCATAGACCAAGGCGGCCTGCATAAGAGGCACCATGCCCTCTTGTTGCTGTTATTACCATCCAATAATTGGCTGTATATTCGAGCAAACATTGACGCCATGACCTGTCCCGAGGGTAAGGTAGTCTATTGGATATACTGTATACGCCACTAGGAATGGCTACCTTTGTTTGCCTGCCATCGCTAAAGACAGTATAAATCTGGCTCGGGCCGGGGTTTAGGGACCGACCGGATGCTTGAACTCGTTATGTAGTAGATGTCTATGCTTAGGGCATAGGCAATATATATATATATATATACCTCAGAGCTCAAGTCACCTGAAGCATGGATGGATATAAGCATATATCTCAATATTCCCGATGACCCAGCGTTGTAAAAGTTTCAAATTGATAAATGGTACCAGTGATTGTTTTACAACTCCTCACTCAGCCAGGGCTGAGTTGGCAGAAAGTGATGAATCAATATTGATCATCTTGACAGACAGCCCCAGCCCGTATTTTTACATGCATATGCACGCAATATCCAAGGCACACCAATTAGCAGCCTGGACGGTCATCCCCACCAGCCTGACACTTGAGATGGTGCAGATTACAGGCGCGTTATGCCAGAAATGGTTGGATCAAAGAGTTGAACTGAGCTGAGCTGACAGGGGATGAGACTTAAAGTTAGTGCAGAGTTGAGAGAGAGAGATCTCTCAGTGACGACACGACACAATATACCTAAACATTGAGTCTCATAGGCGAGAAAAGGTGAGACTCGAGATAGTGTCTCAGACAGTTCCAAGACACAGTAGCCGCTAAGCTTCTTTGTGTCGATCCCTTTTCCCTTGTCGTACCTTGATTCTGAGCCTGTCCCATGGAGCTGGGAGCTCGGAGCCGGGAGAAAATGCCCGACCGTGACGGACACTGTCACCATCATGGAGATTCTAGTCTTGGTTTTGGTCTTTGTGGTTGCTTTACTGTAGGATCGAAGATGGAGTAAAATAGGAGGAGGCTGCTGAGGGGCGCAAAAACTTGTCAACCAACACTGGATATTAGACCGTGAGTCAGGCCACATTTTTGAGTTTTCGACTGCAGCCAAGGAGGCTTCCAATAATCATAATTCATTATTGTACGCATTTTGTTTCTGATAATAGGACGACGGACGTAAGGTCGAATACTGCAGGTCACCGCTCGACATAAGATGTTGGTGTAACATGGCGACGGGAACGAGCATGATAATCTCCTTGTTATCTGTTTATGGATAATTCATCGTGGACCAGACCCGATATTGGTAATTATGCCATCCATTTGTAATATGGTCATTGGCAGTTTAACGATTCTCCATTGTTTGATGAACCCTGTTGATAGCTTTGAACAGGCAGACAAACGAAACGGGAGCAAAGGCCCGAAGAGCAACTAATGCAGACTTGGCAATGACTGACCCTGATCCTACATATGGATACTTAATTAATCACAGTTGTTGATCCGCTACACGACACGTGGAAAGCTCAGACTGCCGATCATTGTACCCGTTATGTATGCGTGTATGTGCGTACAGTTATGTACATGTATAATCGCGCATATTACTGTGATGGAGTCTGTAATCACCTGTATTTTACGCAATGACAATTACTGTCCTGTACTGTGGAAAGTAAAATGGGGATTGGGATTGTCGTTATTTCGCATCGTTACAGATACCTTCTGCAGACTCGTGCCTCATCCCATGTTCCATCGTGATACCTGCGATCTATAGTAGTAGGCATCCATGTACTGTTGGATGTTAGTAGGTACCTAGGTACACTACAATGGATACTAGGCGCAGCCAACATTCCATCGATTCGCGTGGCTTGTGGAGCAGTTCAGTTCAATTGAATTCACTTTTTTTCTTCTTCTCTTAAGCGGGCTATTGTAGCGTGAGCATTGACTTGCGGTGGCTGCCAGCTAGAATTGATCTTGTCTTGTCCAACTTGCATTGCAGCTTAACTTAGTAAGGCGTCGGCGTAGGTAACTGGCGCGGTATGGATCTGAGACTGGACGGTCCGGAACCATAAATTCTAAGGTAATATGGAGGCAAGCTCGAGCACCATTATGAGCCCGCGGCCTGTCCGTGCGAGCGAGAATTGTATTCATTCATACCTACGTATCCGTAGAGAGTGTGGTAATTGGCAGATGATGGCTGTCATACTGTACCAGTAAGTAGTAAGCAGCTGTAGTGAAAAGTACTTTGGAGAGTATTTGGGACAACAAAGAAAACATTGAATGGATGGATCCGTTTCAGCTTGGAAAAGAAATCACGTTTCACAAGGACAAAAGAATAATCAGACTAATATCTATAGATGGAATCTATTTCGTCACACTCTGTCCGTCTATCGAAAATGAGCATGATCAGAAACATATCCACATAGATCCATTATTAATAGTACTAACATCTCTCCATATTGTAGTCATGGACAATGAATGAGAGGAGCCTTGTGAGCCACAGAGGAGAGGACGGTCTTGCCGAGAAGCCACGAGGCTAGAAGACTACTGTAGGTAGTTAGTAGCGAACATCGCGGAGAAGCTATCCGACTAGGCTAGATGGGATATGCTAAAGTCAATTAATTCGCATTTGTATCCGTAATTATCGCAGAATCTAGACGAGGCATGAACGAACTGTATTGTTCCAGGTACTATTAACCCGAGTACTAAGATAGACAAGCATTGAGGTACTATACGTGTACCTACACGCACGACGCAGAGAAGCGAGAAGAATCAGAAGCCTTGGGTTGCTTCCTTTGACGCAACGTTAATCAATTAGATGCACATCAGCAACACCAAAAACTCCTGAGCTCTGGAGTTTCCCCCCCTTATTCCAATTAAAAACCCCAAGAGTCCCTGACTCAAACCCTGTGATACTGCCCGGCCCTTGTCCAGGAACGGTGGGCGCTGTGGATCTGCTTCAGATTATGAATCCAATCACAGCACCACCTCTCATCGCATCTTACCCCCAGCTGGGTTCGTGGAAACATCAATCCATCCACCATTTTCTTTATCCCTGTCCCAGGCTGGATGGACTAGGCCTTTTCCAGGCCTCGTCGCAAATCTCATCCCGTTTACCTTACAGCGCCTCCAGTGGGTGATGCGCTGATAGTGCCCGCCCGTGCTGAATTATGGTGTCGATTCTGTCCCTTATTAGGCCATGTACCGAACCTACTGTACACACCTCAGACAGGGATGGACCCCTCCCCAGACTAGACGAGACCAGGTCTATCAAACAGAGCCAGAACGGAACAGAACAAGAGTCTTGTTCAGTCCAGGGGCTTGCATACATACACATCCATATGGTCCGCCGTCCGAACGAGAGAGACCCTTAGCAGCAACCGAGCCCGCGAGCTTGGACAAACAAGGAGACCTACCTACCTGATCGACAACGCTCACGCCTCTTTCTCGAATTGCTATCCTATTCTCTTCCATCTTTACCTCGACCTCTTTCTTTTTTCTCCCCTCAACTTTTGTCCTTGTCACAGGTAGACTGTTTCCTCTCACTATCGCCTTTGCTTTTGCGACCCTGAAACAATCTATCAGGCGTCCTTGATCGTCTTTTGTTGCTGCAAGGTATGTAGGCTATTATCCGCACTTCCCTCCCATTTCCTTCATTTCCTTTCCCACCAAACAAACACGGTCAACGTAGGTAGCCAAACTGCTTTTGCTGCTGACCTGCAATCACATTGGTGCCATCGGCTTGCGACGTTTGGCACTCCCGTGCCCACCAGCTATTGTCTCGCCCAGTGGCTGACCTGTCGTACATCTGCGACTTGTGGTTACGCAAAAGCAACTCTCCGTCCCTACACTCCGCTCTACTTCCATGCTTCAGACTACGTCTCATACGACTCTCAATTAACAAGAATCAGCATTGACCCGCCGGCCCATATCGTTGCCGTCCAGCCACGGCGAATCGCACTCATTCCCCTCCCAGCATTTCGCAAGCCGGCAGGATAGGAGCTGGGACCCCAACACTAATTCTGCGCCTGTCCGATCCGTCGATTGCGGCTCACCTCGTACAGAGCAATCGAAAGCCTGCAGCGAGCAGACCTTGTCCCCAACTCTTTTTTCTTTGTTTCTCTAGGGTGGCCTTTGTAGGTCTGCCCACCAACAGATATAGACCGCAGTCATGGCGACCTCGAATGGCGACCCGATTGTGTCGCGGCCAACCTCTGGCATCATCTCTCCTCGTGACATGAGATCAAGGACGCAAAGTATCTCCAGTGACCGACCTTCCACCATTGCTCACAGCCTCATGTCGCCGCCGCTCTCTGTATCACCTACAGCGGCCTTCATTGCCGCTTCGGCTGCTTCCCAAATAATTACGAACGACCATGATAGCCACGCCGACACCTGGTATGATCAGCATGGCATCGAGCCAGCCAGCGAACCCGCGCTTGTTACAATAGAGGCACTCCAACTTGTCAACAACTTTTTGGATCAATTACTTTTCAACTTTCTTTCCAAGTCACACGCTACCACGCTCGCCAACCTGCGACCTGCCGTTTCTGAAGTCCTGAAACCCAAACTTGCGAAAGATGCCGTCAACAACGCTGATGAGGAACTACGTGAATACCTCGGTGAAGGCGACGAGGAGGATTATGTTCCGCCGCGAGGCGACAAGGCGCGTGACTGGGACCTGGAACTGGTCTGGAAGCGCACCCGTCTTCGATGTATGGTCTACTCTTCTCTGGGTGATATGGAGGAAGAAGATGAGGACCTCTACATGGAACAGGAAAACCTTGAGCTCGGCGCCAACGAGCAGGCCAGCGAGGTCATCTCTCCTGCTGTCGCAATTTTCCTCACCTCCGTCTTAGAGTACATGGGTGAATTGACACTCACTGTTGCGGGTCAAGCCGCATACCACAGATTGCAGGCGAAATGCCAGAAGGAGATCAGCGAAGGAACCCGAAACCCTACCGATGTCGCTGAACGCATTGTTGTGGAAGAGCAAGACATGGAAAAAGTAGCACTCGACCGAACACTGGGGCGATTGTGGAGGGGGTGGAAGAAACGGATACGATCGCCTGTCATTGACCTGAACGGCCGCCCCTTTTCAAGGGCGTCCGACGGACACCCGAGACAAGACAGTGCGGTCAGTGATTCGCCTGCCCTTAGCAGGGTTGCAACTCGCGACGCTGAAGCTGAAGCCCAAACTGAAGTTGTTGACCCGTCTCGAATTGCGCTTCCAATGGGAGACAACGATGTGGATGAAATCGAGGTTCCTGGTCTGGCATATTGTAGTGATGAGGATGACCAAGATGACGAAGAGCTCACAGAAGAATCCAGCGGTCGTCGGCCAAAAAGCTTGTTAATCATGCCACTAGGAATTTTCCAAGGCCTTCCTACGCCAACTCTGTCGCAGCCTAACACACCCGACTTCACTGGTCGTAAGCGTTCAAACTCGCTTCCAACGCCCGGCGCCTCTCCATATCGCGCTGTTGTAAAACGCCCAAAGGAATGCGTTTCTACCGTGACGAGCACTGGTGGAGATAAGGAGAAGCTGCCTGAAAATGATAAGGTTGAGCAAAGCAGTACCGATCAGCCAAAGGAGACTGAAGAGGACAACTCTAAAAACGAGCTTACCCCAGAACCCTTGGCGACAAAGAATCAGCGGTTGTCAAAGATTATTACAAGCCGCATCCAGTCACGACAGGAAACTGCGAGCGAGGACCCAACGTACGAGAAAGCAGAGATATTGACTTCGGCTCGGGTGTCAGTGGCTGGAAGCGCCTCACCAGCACTCTCTGATACTGGTGGCCCTTTCCCGCTCATGAGGTCCTCAAGTGTGCACTCAGCTCGCATTATTGACGTGGCGGGTCCCAAGAGCCCCAGCGGATCTCGTTCACCTTCAGCCGAGGCGGCAGATCGCATCCGTCGCGCGAGCCTGACTATTCCTTCAAGCAGTAGCCTCTCCAACAGTGCCAGTGCCAGCTCAACTGATGCGCAGGCGCAGAACATCCCCGCGGCTGCACCTCGTCCAGTTGTCACAGTTCCCAAGAGTCGCTCCCCTGTTGATGTTATGCGAGGCTCAGTGTCCAGTGCCGCAACGATCTCCGAGTCAGACGAGGAGGTTGACCGAAACCGAATCCGGGAACAGAGGCCTCACAAGTATTTGGCTTACCACCCATCTACCCCAACTGTTCCCGAAGCTGCTTCACCCACTGAGAGCAAGCGACCTCAAGGTGTTGTTGGAGTGCCGCATCAATCACCAGTCCTTCCGCAATCATCTTCATCCCAATCCAATCGTCAAACTCCACGGAATGAAAAGGTCCCAACATCTCCTACGCACAGTATTGGTATGGTATCGGTAGAGCGTTCAAAGACAAGAGATTCGGACGAAGAAGGTGGAAGCGCGCAGACACCGCGAGCAACTCATACTTCCGGCTCATCGGCCTCATCGGGCATCAGTCGTCTGAAAGCCGTTAGAACCTCCGAAGATAATGGCAGCCGTTCCAACGTGGCTCGCAATTTTGAGGAACTGATACAGAGTAATCAAACCATCACCTACACGTTGACCCCCGAGAATATGCGTAACATGGATGTAAGTAAAGCGGAGTTCTTCAAAGCAGCACTGGGCTAACAAGGGCAACAGCATAATCAGCCTCTTGATACCTCGACTTTTAAGGGGTCGAAGAAGGGTGAGGATAGCCGTGCGCACCACCGGTCTAGATCTTCATCAGCGACAACTGAGATGAAGCGGTCATCTCAGCATAACCGGCTTGCGGACGACAGGTCGAAGCCTTTTCCGGCCCCTAACACAGGAAGACCGCGTATGTCGGCCGCGCCCAGAGACGCTCGGGTTCCCAGTGAATCTACCGCCGATTTTGCAGAATTTATCAAATCTACTGGTCCTGCGGGAGACAGCCGTCCAACGCAACCTCGAAATGTGAGCAACCCAAATACCCCTGGCAAATACAGCCTCGATAGTCGCCGAGTTTCGTCGGCAAGCAATCGGAATCGCTATGTACCCCGTGAAGCTGTGTTGCAGTCTCGTAGTGGCAGCTCGGATCTAATCGACTTTATCCGACAGGGACCCCCAGGCGCAAATAGTAATCGTATTCCTCACAACATCGCACCTTGGGACACGACCGATGCCGCAGAACCATCAGGTGGTAAAGCCGTCGATGCCAGCATTCCCGATATCCGATACAGCCAAGCCTCAACCCATGGTACCGAGTCATCGATGCCTTCTATCCACTCATCTATCAACTCCAACACAGCTCTTCTGAAGAACAAGGGCCAGTCTACTCCTGCTAGCAAGATGTTTGATGATGAAGACATGATGCCGAAACGCAAAACCCGGCGTGTTAAGGACCCTTATGCCATCGACTTCAGCGATGAGGATGAGGAGGATGAGGTTCTGCTCGCGACGCCTAAACCTCCCGTTAAGAAGGAAGAGAGTTTGGCAGAGTTTCTCATGAACTACGAACCTCCGCCAGAGCCAGTCTCAGTTCCTATCTCGGAGAAGATGCCAAAGAAGAAGGCCAGCGCGCCGAGTCTAATGGGAAGGTTCACTCGCAAGGAAAGTAGTCAATCCAGTACCGCCCCCGCGCCAGCTCAAAGCAACGACAGCCGATCTCTCAGCAGTCGCGGTGGTTTCAGGAATTATATTCCCATCCAGGTCAACGTCCCGTCCGGTTATGACAAATATGGAATGCCGACAGGCGAGAACCAGTCGCGACCGCCGCCTGTCTCTACCGCCTCCTCTGGACGTCGTGTACCGATGAAGAAGTTTGAGCCTCGAGATGCAACCTCAAATGTTTCCCGCACATCAGATCTCGCTGCCTTCCTTCGAACCTCAGAACCGCCGCCTGAGCCCGTGGCTGCTCCCTCTCCTCCTGTCAAAGAAGAGAGCAGTCTATCCAAGATGTTTGGTCGTCGGAAGAAGTAAACGACGCTTAAACTTGTCTATATCTATGACTTGATTTGGTTGTTGGAGAAAAATGTTTCTAGACGAATATCTATATGCTCACGAGCTCATGTACTTCTTAATCTCTATTACTGGATGTCAACCTGCGTTTCAGGGGTTTCGGGACCTGGATTCGAATTATGTACTGTCCATGCTGCCACTGGGCGCATTTTACTGTTTGGCTTTTCTGCGCTTCGTCCCAAGAATACTGGCAAGTCATCTTGGCGGGCTTCTGGGTAACTTTAAGAGCGGGCTTTTATCATGTCTTGCCCTATGTTTTCGATAAGGATGCAACTCTACATAGCATGGGTCATGGAGGGGGGGGGGGATGACGGATATTTGAAGAGAACATACACATGAGGAACAAATGTGCTCAAATCCTCGCACTTATGAATAGACGGTCCATTGTCCACTCTCAGAATCAAGCATTTTCATCTTAACGCATGTATCGTTCCTCATCAGTTACAGCTTTTCGAAGAGTGATCGTACAAGGAGATACTTGCGCAAGCACTCAATGTGGTGTTGCCACTTGCTTCGCACTTACTAACTGAGGCACTACCAGAGAACTCGCATTTTTCTGCGTTCCTTGCTTTGGGTCTGTATTGGATCTGTACGGTACGTCGTTAAACTCGGTTTGTAGTTTTGAGCGCGCATTGTTGTTGCTACTAGTCCAATGACAACATCCACACATGTGACACATCATTGGAATTGGAATTTACAATTCCCTACCTTGTAAGTAGGGACGTTCAGCTTTCCTTGCCAAGTCCATGGCTGTCTCATAAGGATACGGTATAGTGCCATGTAAGATCCTCTGGTTTTTGCCCGCATTTGATCTTCAATAGTGGGCAACACAGTCTACCTTAACACCATGCAGAGACGTTCTACTGCCACGTAAACGAATGCATTACGTGCATGTATGTATGGTAATCATCAAGAACTGCCAGTCTAGCTAAAGTTGCATTGCAAAGTAACAGGTCCGGTCTAGCCAGTTTCAATATTAATTTATTGACCGTGTGTGTATCTCTTTATTGTTTGCAGTTTGAGGACACGCTACCCCCTCAATCCTAGTACGGAAGGCCTCGTTGCTATTCAAGCATCGAGGCCAGTCACACCACAGATTTCAATACTGAGAGTGTCGAATATGACATATCGAAACCATGTGCATTCCCATTCCCCATTGTCATCATCCGGTAAAGCGAAGGCCGCGTCTTGATGAAGTTGGAAGCCAGCTTATGATTTTCTTCCCTCGCCGATGAATACTCGTCAACTTCTTGATTTGACAATGCCAACATCTCATTTGATGGACCAATAGCAATCTCCAGTGTAGGGGGTTGATCGGGCTGGCGTTCTGCCTCCACACTGCAACATTGATAATTGGGAAAGCCTGGAAGAACAAAGCCTGGATCAAACGATATGAGGATAAGGGGCCTCAATTGTCCGGGAGCCATGTGGGTTGGCGAATACACCAGTATCCGGTCGTCCATACTCCATTCAATTCCCATGATCGGCTGGATCGGGTTGACAACACCGTAAAGCTGAGCCAGCACACCATCGTGGTGGTACAGATGCTGGTCTCGTGGCCAAAGTTCGACTGATGATCCCTGCTCCTTAGGCTGTACTCTGAGTTGCAGTGCCGAGTGTTGGCTGTAGGCCTCAGAAACAAGATCGATGAACGAGTTGCATGATGGGTTGTATGAACGGACAAAGCACTCTTGAAGGGTGTACAACTTGGTATCTCCCGGACCATCGCCAACGTGAATATCCTTACGTGGTCGTTCTTCGATGTAGGCCTCGCTGTTCCACTCCTCTTCAGTAGGGTCTGTCATAGAACCCAAGGGCACCGGAACAAGAGATTCTGGTAAACGATCGGCTTCTTGGCCAAACTGAAGTTCTTTCCTATAGCATGTCCTCTGACTGCCTGCGCTTCCAAGACACCACTCTTTACGTGTCTCGACAATAGATACCTTGCCTGTTCTTTCACTTTTACTGAGCTGGAGAGAGGTCCAACGCTCATCTACCAGACCCTCAGAATCATGACGGCGCCAAAGATTGCGCATAGGAGGCTTCTGGCACCTTTCGTGCACTGCATCCTCCACAGGAAAGCGTATAACTTGGTAGAAACTATTGCGAGCGCCGTTGCCTGTCTGCGTTCTCAGTGTGTTTGAAACACAATAGAACTTCCCATCAATGATCTCAAAGCAAATGTCTGATCCAATATTTGCCCCATCAAAGTCCCATAAGATCAGTTGTGAATCCGACCATTTTCGCGTCTGGATATTGAGACAATGGAGACCCCATCGATAGGAACCGTCGAGTGTCGCATGTGATCTTGTACCCCAAAACAGATAGTTCTTATCATTGCGTACAAATATCGGGTGCTTTGAGCACGGTCGTTGTACAACAACCCAGCTGGGGTTTTCTCTCAGCTCAAATATGATGAGCCAGCTGCAGATGGTAGAATCCTCGAGAGCCTGAGAGGCGAGACATGACAGAACTCCTTCGGCGCAGTGCAGAGGTTCAATTGTATATGGTTTAAGATAATCATAATCACGAACTGCGAGCTTGAGAAGCAGCTGCACGTCCACATTCAGTTCAGTCGTAGGTGTCTGTTGACAAGTATTGAGAACGCGCACGTGCTTGTCAATGGTATAGCACAAGTAGCCGTTGGTATAGATGAAGTGATCTGCCATAGCCACTATGGCAACCATCCATGGCTCAGCAGCACGGACAGACATTCGCCGCTTAGCCAGCTTACGGAACGCCCTGGGGTAATCATCGCTTGACTGCACCTGCTGAGCCTCTGTGGAGTATGGGGCTTTCTAAGCTCTCGTCAGCGAATTGGCTTAGGTAGCAAGACAAGACATGGAAGATGACATGACGGACCATGAGTGCAAGCCGACACATGCGTCTGTCATAGAGAATGCAGCTGAGAAACCGGCAGCTCAATGCCATGTTGAAGATGTCGTCAACATCAAGTAACTCAACAAGGAGAGAGATGATTTCGACGGGAAGCTTCCGGAGGCTCATGGCGATACTGTAAGGAGGGAAGGGAGATGAGATCTTGCAGAGTAGCGTAATGTCATGTTCACCAAAGCGTTGAGTGCTGGCTTATGCACAGATATGATGCTATTCAGAATGGCCAAGGGCACTCTTTTAAGTCTTTTCAAGATGGAGAAAGGAAACGCAGAGCCTCAACTCCAGCCTTGTTTCATAACGACACCCCAGTCGGAGCACGCCATTAAGGATCGCCCCATGACTTTGTTTGGTTTAGACCAGCCAAAATGAGGGTAATCAGAGCCATGTGTAAACTGGGAGTTCCTCGTTTGTTAGGAGGGTATGAAGCTTTTATGAGGCTCTTCGGTTGACAGGAAGGATCGCATGGAACTCGGCAACGCATACGCTCACGTGTGAAGCTGACGGTCATCGAGAATAGTGCCATTCATTATTCTTATAAAGTCCGTGCTCGGCGTACAGGACCCAAGATCATGAGCCTGTCGTGTGGGTGTAGGTGTAGGTGTCAAGATACTGATCAGGGGGTTATGCAAGTTGCACATCCTATTGGTGTTGTTGGGGCAGTTGCAAGGAGCCCGGCTTGGTGGCTCTCTCCTAATGTAGCCACGATAGGAAACCTGTCCGTACCTTGCCTAGGTAGGTAGGTACTGTGGTGTTGGATCGCATTATTAACTCCCTAGTAAGTTATAACCCCGGGCTGTCCCTACCCTCAACAAACTCCTTTGTGGTATGGTAGGCACTCATTGTTTTCTATCAGGCTACTGGTACCTGCTGATATTACTTTTCTCAAAAATAAATCGGCCAATTGGGCAACGCAGAACCGGGGGCTTTTATGCTGTATTGTTGAGAAGTGGTGGTGTACATGTACACTTCGGTAGCCATTATGCAGATCCCCGCATTTGAGCCTCAAGTCCTACATCTGCAAGGTTTACAACGCCCGTCGATGAAATCAGGCTCCGAGCCTGACCGCGCTCACTACCTAGTTCTATAGATGAGTTTTTGCACATGCTGAGCACACGTTTCCTCAAGACAACAGGAGATTTCTCGTGTCCGACCGACTCGTGACCCATGATTGACTACCAATCACCCAAAACTTCACCAATACAGAAATCGGTTGAAAATAATATAATAATAATTGTGTTATCTGCTTGCACAGACAAGCAAGAACCCTATCCATAACGCCAGAAATGCACCATCTCCTAGGCCACATGTGGTTCTTGTGTGTCCAGAATTGACAGGATCTAGGTTCTCGTTTCCAGGATCTCGAGCAAGCAGGATGAACTGCTGCTCCGTCTATCCCACTTGGGCCCCTATGCTTCGCTTCACATAATGCGCCATGGCCCCTTTAAGATCCATCCCAAGCGATGCTACCATCCGAAATTATGAGCGTCTATTGTGAGCGGGTTGTAATGAGATGATTTGCTTCATGTCGTGGTATCGAGGTGGTAAAACTGTTGTCGCGATTTCAACTATCGCTGCATTCAACGCAATGATTATCCCTTCAACTGTTGAGTTGGACATAGTTGCCTGTCGCTCGTTAGTCCAGCGGCCAAACTCTTTGGGTACTCAACCACCTACCTGGGAACTGGCCCTCTTTGCCTTGCAATCGTCCAACCCACCACTCATTTTCATTCTGCGTCCTTGTGACGATCTCAATAACATCGCCAGTTCGGAAGCTTAGATCCCCCTCGGCTTGCGCAGCGTAGTCGTAGAGAGCCGTGACAGTTTCCACCCCCGGAGCTGTCAAGCGCATAGGCTTGGGCTTGGGCTTGGGAGGTGGGGGCTTCTTCTTGCCAGCAGCGATGGCTGCAAGTCCTGCATTGGCTCCTGTTGGGGGCGTGTAAGGAGGAGGAGCCGCCGAGTCATTCGCGGTCGAAGCTGGACGCTGCCAGCCACCGATCTTTGGGCTGGTGACTGCACTGCTTAAAGGCTTGGAATCTTCGCCGCCCTGTGTGAGGAGCGCGGGCTGCTTGGGACCTTCGAGGGCGGGCTTCGCTCCGTATCGTACAGGTCGTGGACGACCAGTTGTTTTGAAGCGGCAGATAGACAAAGCCTCTGCCTGTTCCTGAATATCGCCGCGCTTCTCGTGGAAAGCGTCCTCGATATCGAGTGTCAGATCAAAGTACCCAATGTCGCAGTTTTGCATTTTCTCGTGTAAAGTGTAGAAGATGTTGAGCTGCATGTAGTAGAATGATTGAAACAGAGGCTGGATAAACTCGCGCTCGAGGTGGAACAGCTTCGGCAGCTCATCCTTGAGGAGGTCGTTGAAATAATTAAAGTCTTGGGTAGCTTGTTCGACGTCTCCCTCAGCCTTCCACATTGCCTTTTCGTCCTTGGCAGTGCGTTCTTTCTTATCCTGCAGCTTCTTGAGGGTCGTGCGGTGTCGGTCATAGTCAAGTCGCTTATGTTCACGCTTGAGGGCGGTCTTGCGTATCACCTTGATGACGTCGAGCAACTCGTTGGCGGGACGGATAATCCTAGACTCTATCATTTCCAACTCGGGTGCCAACGTTTCTTGCAAGTCCTTGACGACGGCTTCGTATTCTTCGCAGGCACGAATGCCTTCGGGGTTCCCTTCAATCTTCATTGAGTCGGGGTCAGACATGCGACCCGAGATGGGCTTGTATACTTCGGTCATGGCCTGGCTGAACTCGATCTGATGGGAGAGCATGCCATTGATGGACTCGAAGTACTTTTTGGATTCATCGTGGAGTTTCTTGGTTTCGGTTTCGAGCTCCTGGAAGCGTCGTTCGGCGTCGATATAGACAGCATCTTTAGTATGCTCGCCAATGTTGAACTTTTGCTTGAATTGTTGCGGAGCCTGGGA
This sequence comes from Fusarium transvaalense, assembly GCA_013623685.1. Taxonomy (NCBI): domain Eukaryota; kingdom Fungi; phylum Ascomycota; class Sordariomycetes; order Hypocreales; family Nectriaceae; genus Fusarium; species Fusarium transvaalense. The sequence continues at coordinate 22,399 of JABFFG010000086.1, forward strand.
GGAAAGAGGTGTCAGTATGCCTGATTCTTCTTACTCGGTTTGATCGATAATCTTGACGTGTCTCGGCTATCCAGTCGCGCGCCAGCATGTCATTTCGCGCGCGCGCCAGGTAAGTTGGAAATCCGACAAGAAACAAGTGAGGGGCACGGCTTACCCGGGTGAGGCTCTTTTGGAAGCCTTTGAAGCTCATGATGAGAGCACGGCAATAGTTGTTGTGCTATAGATGTAGTACCGAGAGCGCAGTCCGATGAACTGGTGGAAGAGGAGTCAAGATCGCGAGAAACCTCAGTTTGCGAGGCCGCCAAAGTTGGACGAGAAGGTAACTTATCCAGCTGCAATTAAAGACAATGACTAGGTTGACTTGAGTCGGAAACGGTGACGTCCACTTGTGTGGCTGTGTTTTAGCTCCCAGGTCGTCCTTTTTTTTTTTTGCTACCCAGCCTGTCCTATGGCCTACGCCTTGTTGCCAAGCCTGCCGGATGCCGGTCTATATACTGTGGCTATCAGGTTGTTGAACAAATAATCGAAACACCTACCAAACAAACTTCGGGAGATGGAAGGAGGCTTGAAGTATAACTAACAATGTGAGCATGGGATAGGTCCCATATCTATTGATTGGCAATTGGGTGGTCCCTTCAACTGGTATCACTAACCCTATCTCCAATGCCTACTATGTTTTCGAACTCTCAGGAAATTGTGCAATGGAAGGTCTTTGATTGATGCCTCAAGGTTAGGCTGGGTTATGTAGGTTACCTACCCAGGGGCTACTCTACCTAGTAGGTACTGAGGCAATAGGAGCAGCCACAACTGCGTCATGGTAGTTGCGTCACATATGAGCTTTCAGGGATCAATCTCACTCAGGTCGCTCACTGCCACCATGAACATCATCCCTCTAGAGCATACGGGCAGGCATATTGTGTTAACAAAAAAGCGAGATGCAAAACACCGAGATTACAGTACGAAGAAGGAGGTGCGTAAAGTCAAGAATCATTGTTTGCCATCCATCCATGGAAGCGAGGTTTCAAGCCCTGAAGGGACTCTCTGGAGAACCTATTCTAGAAAGCCTAAAGCTTAACATTCATGAATGCAGAAGACAAGATTTCAATTATGCCCACAAGCTCTACAAAACAATACAAATGTCATAAATAAAATCCTATCCTTCAAGTTGAGCATTTTACAATTCCTCTTCCTCGCCACGGCAAATTGATGACATTTCCATCTCCTTCTTTCTCCTCACCAACGGCTTGGTTTGCCGTCCGCCGCAACCTAAGGCCTGAAGAGGGCGCTCCCCGGCTTTTTGATCCAATCATGATGCCGGAACTGCCGGAGGCTTATCACCGAGTGCCCGAGCCGACCAAGCTAATGACAAATTCTCGACATGGAGCTCAACGTCTCCACAGGATTCACTTCTTCTCTTCTTCTCCCACTGGCTTCGCTTGACGTTTTTTTCTTCGTCCTTGCAACTGCCAGGAATTGATTTCCATTCATCATGTCTTCCAAAATCGCATCCTGCGCCCTGCGCTCGGCAGGCCGGGTCAGCTTGAGCTCAGGCTCCCGCGTTACTGTGGCCCCTCTGCGAGGTATGGCTCGCGCAGCTGCTGTGGCGAGGCGAACATCACAACGAGGATATGTTTCCGAGACCAAGAGGGATAATGCTCAGGTCGAGACGGCTATCAAGCTTGACAAGAAGGCTTTTGCAGATATCCCTCCTCCTGACACTCCCTCCAATGCCAAGGTTAGCCCAATGGCTGGTATGTGCACAAATTGAGCTCTCGCAGCGAAGCGACATTTTTTATATGAGACTAATTTTCTTCAATCAGAGGTCTTGAAGTCAGCAGCGGTCATGGAAGAGGGCCAGCGCCCCATCTACCTTGATATGCAAGCTACCACACCTGTCGATCCTCGAGTCCTTGATGCTATGATGCCCTTCTACGTCGGCGTCTATGGTAACCCTCATTCGCGGACACATGCCTACGGCTGGGAAAGCGAGAAGGCTGTGGAGGATGCTCGTGAGCACGTTGCTAAGCTTATTGGAGCTGACCCGAAGGAAATTATTTTTACCAGCGGTGCTACTGAAAGTAACAATATGAGCATCAAGGGTGTTGCTCGTTTCTTTGGTCGATCTGGCAAGAAGAAGCACATTATCACAACACAAACTGAGCACAAGTGTGTACTTGATAGCTGCCGCCACCTTCAGGACGAGGGTTTCGAGGTCACTTATCTGCCCGTCCAAAACAATGGACTGATCAAGATGGAAGATCTTGAAGCTGCCATCCGACCTGAGACTGCTCTCGTCAGTATCATGACTGTCAACAACGAGATTGGTGTCATCCAACCGATTGAGCAGATCGGCAAGCTATGCCGATCTAAGAAGATCTTCTTCCACACTGATGCTGCTCAGGCTGTGGGCAAGATCCCCCTCGACGTCAACGCCATGAACATTGACTTGATGTCGATTTCATCACATAAAATTTACGGCCCCAAGGGTATTGGTGCCTGTTATGTCCGAAGACGTCCCAGAGTCAGACTGGATCCCCTCATCACTGGTGGTGGTCAGGAGAGAGGTCTTCGAAGCGGAACTCTTGCTCCGGCACTCGTTGCTGGCTTTGGCGAAGCTTGTAGAATCGCCAAGGAGGAGATGTCTGTGAGTACTACCCCATTTCTTTTATGTTTCCTCATATTTCACATGATGAGCTGCTCTACACATGCATGGCTTTCTGAATGGCCCGTGACAAGGCCGGCCGTGTTGATCGAAGCTTCTGTCTGATTTACAATGAATCTCCATCCTTTGTTTTTGCCAATGTCTTCGTATACAAGACACTGACCGATCATAGTATGACACAAACCGCATCAAGTACCTCTCAGACCGTCTACTTAACGGTCTTTTGACCATGGAGCACACAACACAGAATGGTGCCCATGATTCCTTCTATCCTGGCTGCGTTAACGTCTCCTTTGCTTACGTCGAGGGAGAATCGCTCCTTATGGCTCTGAAGGATATTGCCCTATCGTCAGGCAGTGCTTGTACTTCCGCCTCATTGGAGCCTAGCTACGTTTTGCGCGCGCTCGGCAACAGTGATGAGAGCGCTCATAGCAGTATTCGATTCGGTATCGGTCGCTTCACCACTGAAGCGGAGATTGATTACGTTCTCAAGGCGGTTCAAGAGCGTGTTACTTTCTTGCGAGAGCTGAGCCCTCTATGGGAGCTTGTACAAGAAGGTATTGACCTCGACACCATTCAGTGGAGCCAACATTAGGCTGTTCTGTAATGAAGATGATGACTATCACGCTTACCCCGAGTTCTCTGACTAGTGTCAGGCACGGGATGTATATCAAGGACGTTAATGACAATGGCCGGCTGGAGCGAAGCTCAGCCGTGTCTGTATAGCATACTGTAATATCAAAGATACCTCTTTCTTTAAATTCTGGGGATGAAAATAGGGAGTCAATGGTTCAAGGAACTTGCAATTATCTGGGTATCTGGTTCAAAGGCGACAAACAGGCGCCTCTTTCATGTGTCGCAAGGATCAGGAATAGGCTGTACCTTGGAAAACGAATGGTCTGAGTTGAGATCAAAAGCAATAGTAGCATAAAATGAAACATGAACATCCATTATGACACAAATTTGGCCACGTTTTATGTACTCAAAATGGTGCCATACCTGACGCAAGACGTGATGCTTCTTCCGCCTTTTTAGTTGGCTGCTGTTGGTAGTGTAACCATCCGCCTCTGTCTGTCGTCAATGTCTCACGCAGACTACGAGGATCACATGCGTTGGAAACCCCTTGGAAGTTGTCAATGAGATTTACCTCCAATCTCGATCTTACTGTCAGATGCCTTGAGTAATCGTTGATCCGAAACCATTACGTTGCTCATCCACTTAAACAACACCTAAGCATACCTCGATATCCAAGAATAATTCTGGGTAGTCTACTATACAGACAGGATGTAATGGAGAGGCCGTCAGTCAGGGACTACCTTCCATCTTGTATACGAACCTACGTTCTATCAAATTTCAGAAATGCTCACCTGGGAATATCACCTTCTCTCTATTGCTTTGCCAGGTTCCTCACTCAATATTGGCACTGGACTTGTCGATGGAAACTGCATACAGTACCTAGTACCTACCTATCTAAGTAAGTACCTAAATGGAAACCCCCCTAAGACGAACGCGGCTTCCGGCGCTTGTTTCGTGGCACTGTTAGATCGTTTGTTTGGTGTTGAATGACATTGACGTCATACGCAGCTGCCCGCGTCACTAAGGGTGCTGGAGATTATGACATCACTTGCATACATCGCGACTGCCTGGCGGCGACTGCCTTGTAAGTGAAGCCTTCCTTCCCGTCGTGATGGACTTCCTCACGGTCATTATAAAATCTCCTCGCTTCCCCTCGTCTACTCATCTTCATTCTTCCATCATCAACAACCATCCTTGTACCAAAGCACCATCAACACTTTCAGCACTTTCAAACCTACACACAAACCAAGCACAAAAACACCATCAACATGTCTGACCAGCCCCAACCTTCCACTCTCAAGTCTGTCATCGACTCCACCACTGGTGCTGTCCAGAATGCTATTGGCAGTCTCACTGGTAACACCAGCGACCAGGCTGCTGGCGACCTCAAGAAGCAGAAGGCTGAAGCTGAGCACGATGCTTCTCACGCTACCGCTAAGCTCCCTGGTGCCACCATCTCTGGATCAGGTGCCGCCGCAAAGGACGACCCCAACCGCACTGAGGGTTCTTGGAACCAGACTGCTGGATCCGCCAAGGAGACTATTGGAGGCCTTATTGGCAACGAGGTAAGTTAACAATGATTATTTCACATCTGATCACTGCTAACGTTGGCTAGTCCCTGAAGCAGTCGGGCCGTGAGCAGAACCTCGAGGGACGTAACCAAGAGGCCAAGGGTCAGCTCAGTGACCTGGGATCTGGTATCGGCGACCGTGTCCAGGGTACTGTAGGAGGCGCCGTCTCCAACCTTACCGGCGACAAGGAGAAGGAGGCTCACTACGATGAGCTTCGTGCCGAGGGCAAGACCCGCCAGCGTGGCGTCGAGCACGATGTCCAGAAGCAGGCTGAAGCTGAGCACCGCGCGTAAAGCAGGATATGCCGCCACGATGATCAGGCTAGGACGAACATGAGAGATGATGAAACATGATACCCACAGTTGACCTGAACGGATCTAGGAGATCCTACTGATAGTCCTAATAAACACTCTACATTCCTACATTCACTTTTTACCTACTGTTGTTGATTTTTCCGACGTGCAGCCTATTATAGGAATTCACCAAGCAGACTCTGACTTCTATAAGCCTCGGTGTGGTATTCCTGCTTGATAAGAGGGAATTTCGGCCATTCCGAAATCTTTGTACGCCCAACGAAGCATACTTTGCAACGTAGAAATTGAAAAGCAGGGTGGAAATAAATCTGATTTCATAGGATGGAGCTGCTGTTGGGGGAATGACCTTACTGTCGTGGCCCTGAAGTCATCCTGCGATATCTTTCGTTTCCTACACAGTGAAAGGGTTATAGCCACTACACAGCTCCTATATAGAGCCAAGTTCATGCATGCAAGTCCCTCCACTGAAACATTGTAATACTCGTTAAGGGGCAAGACTAATTTGACTATGGGAGTTTGGTCATTACCTTCAAAATGCCGATTCAGCGATAGGTAGGTATGGGATACTCAAGACTTTCTTTGATGGTACAGGTGGTAGGTACCTAGTTTGGTACATGTACTTCTTTGCCTGTGAATCTCTCCAGCTTAGGCATATGCTCGGGGGCAAACCCAAGAACAGTAGAAATCATGTTTTCGAATCCATGTCGTGGCACAGTCTGGATACCCAATGGCAATGTCATGTTGTTATCGGATGCATATTATACCCGTTTCTCGGCTTTATCACTGAAGCTTAAGATGCTGCCGTCCTACTCTACTCCCAGAGCGATTGTAACCCTGTGCCTACAAAGGGCGACTGGAGTACTACGATACCTCCTGCACCTGTCGAGAGTGCTTGGAATATATCCTCACCTCCTTTAAAGTAGCCAGTCCTTGGGCATAATTCTGCATCGATTGTGGCCTGCGAGCTAGGGAACAAGGTGGTAATCACAAATCATCGGAACTGGGACAATCCCAGCCGATAATTAGTGGGAGACACTGTGGGTGAGGGTATGAGTCCCTCTGCTTGTACCGCTCGTCGGGGTGGTTTCTCACTCCATAGTCTATGCCAGAGATAGTCAGCTGATTTGGCGACAGATCAAAAGCTTCGTGATCATTATTGGTAGGGCGGTCTGCGATCTGGACAGAACCAGAGAAGGTCGTTTTGACGATGGACGTAGCGAAGAAGGTCTTGCCGAAGCCAAAAACGCTTCCTGCCACATCCCAACTAAAAGGGACTTTGCCAATGGCCAAAGCAAACTACTAGCCTTGTCTCTTTTGCTATCGTGGAGAGTTCATGGAAGGCTGTCGAGCATGGGAGGATGCTCCTGGGACTTGACACTGCAACTCCATCAAATAACAGGCAGTGACTGCTTGCCAGCCTCGGAACGAAAGTTTACCGTAATCTCAGCTTCAAATACCATGGTATTCAAGGTTAGCAGTCACCCTTACGGTTAGGATGGTCCTCGGTTTCCGCCTGTTCAAGCTTGGCTTGCGTTCATATTTCCTTTCAATTCACGTCTCTCGACCTTGATGCTTTAAGGTTCTTCGAGTAAACATCAAAGACTTCGGAGCTTTGTTCTCGTTGCAGAGGTCCTAACCTCTTCTTCTCATGGAGCAACCTGGCCATATTCTGCTCCATCTCCATGAGAACTACCACCGATGGCCATGCTTTTTCTTGGGTCCAGGCCAAGTTGTACAGAGGCTATCTAAGTATCAAATTGCTCACCACAACCATGAGATGCGACTATGAATTTCGGCGTATGGGCAAAGGTGACTTTTGCAGCCTGCATGAGTGTTCGTGTATCCATCTTTAGAAGAAAGAGTCCACGTCTAAAGAGGTTTCAAGCAAGATTTAGATCAGGATCGGTCCCAATTCTTTGTTAACAGGCTCAGGTAACCCGCAGCGCAATGTCTGATAATACTGGTCTTGAAGCCATTAATTGCACTGATGAACTTGACAACTTCCAATCCCTCTTTTTCGCCGTCACCTGCATCTTCTTCTGGTGAATATGTAAGTGGACTAAGCTTACTCTCCCTTCTATCGTTCTTCGACTGGTAGAGTAGAAACGATAGCCACCAAGTCTTCTCCCAAAGCTTCGAACAGTATCAATGGTAAAGAGAGTCTAATTCGAAGGTCATGTCACACGAGCGGGATAATTGTTTAAATAGAAAATTCTTCATTAATATTCATTAAAGAAATGTTGCTATACATATCCGTTAACTGTCATTAATTCCATTTCCCTCCATTTACAGGCCGCGGTGGTGCTCCTGGTTGACGCTGCTGTGTCGGCGGCTGTGGTCTGACTCAGGGTTGTCGTGAGCGATCTCAGTGGGCACATGCTTCTGCATAATAGAAGGGGGGACTTGAGTAGCGTCGGTAGGATCGCGGTTGGTGAAGTTGGGTTCGCTGTAAGTGCCAATGGTGAGAAATGGGTCATGTCCGAGATTGTCGAGGGAGACTTACGAAGTCTCAAAGGTCTTCTCCTTTCCGAGAGTCTTGCTTCCGTCAAGGTTGGAATCAACGCGGGGGTCCGCCTTGTTCAGCATGTCTGACTTGTGAGGGCCAGCGGTCTTGGGAGCAGGTCCGGGGTTGGTGCTGTCATAGGCGGTGTTGCCGCCAATGTGAGAACCAGTGTTAGCACCGCTAAGGCCAGAGGTGTGAGTGCCGGTAGGACCGTGAGCACCGGAACCGTGGCTGGCGAAGCCTGAAGTACCAGTGGTAGTCTGATCATAGGTGTTACCACCAAGACCTCCAGTGCGGCGAGAGCTGTCCATGTCAGAGTCGACACGGGGGTCAGCAGCGTTAGCAACACGGCTGCTGTGAGGACCAACACTACCCTCGGGCAAGCCTGAGGAGTGGCCAGTAGAGCCAATGCCGGTGGAGTGTCCGGGCATGTTCTCGGAGTGGCGGCCAGTTCCGGTCAGGCCAGAAGTGTGACCGGGCATGTTCTCAGAGTGAGAGCCCAGGCCGCCGGTGGTGTGGCCAGCTCCGGTGCGTCGGGTGCTGTCCAAGTCGGAGTCGACACGAGGGTCGGCAGCGTTAGCAACACGGCTGCTGTGAGGACCGGCAGTTCCCTCGGGGAGGCCAGAAGAGTGAGATCCAATGCCACCAGTGGTGGTGTGACCAGTTGTGCCGGTGGTGTGGCCAGTAGAACCCAGGCCGCCGGTGGTGTGGCCAGCTCCGGTGCGTCGGGTGCTGTCCAAGTCGGAATCGACACGAGGGTCGGCAGCGTTGGCAGCACGGCTGCTGTGGGGGCCGGCAGTTCCCTCAGGAAGGCCAGAAGAGTGAGATCCAATGCCACCAGTGGTGGTGTGGCCAGTGGTGCCAGTGGTGTGGCCAGTAGAGCCTAGACCACCGGTGGTGTGGCCGGCTCCGGTGCGTCGGGTGCTATCCAAATCGGAGTCAACACGGGGGTCGGCGGCGTTAGCAGCACGGCTGCTGTGGGGGCCGGCAGTTCCCTCGGGGACACCAGAAGAGTGAGTGTTGTGAGTACCAGTAGTGGTAGAGTCGTGCTTCTTGTCCTTGTCGGAGTGGATAGCGTCCTTAACCTTGTTGATGAGACCAGACATGATGATTGTTGTTGTTATTTATAGTGTAGTTGTTGTAAAGTGTTTGGGTATTTTGTAGATAAGTTGAGGTAGTTGTGCTTAAGTTCAGATGCTTGTGGGTATCTTGAGAGTTGTTGTTGTTATTGTTTATGATGATGAGAAAAAGATAGTTCCGAAGAGGGATGTCTTGATTCTTATATAGTTGAGAATAGGCATCCTGGCAGCTTGTTACATCTCGATGGCTTCATCAGCAGCGACTGACAAACTGGGCAGAGAACCTGATACGCAAAGCTCAAGCACAAACTTTTGCGATTCTCACCTTCCCAGCAACCTTAGTTTGCGTCATAGCATTTACCCCCGATCGTTGGAGAAGTCCATGCTCTGGCTTCAAGCTTCTGAGCATGGCCTGCGATTGGTGGTGGAAGATGGCATATCAGCCAGGGACAATGTAGCGTCATGCCACGCGAGATATGACGTTAACGACTTGTAGGGCAGAAGGTATCAGGTCGGCGAGGAACAGGCACTGGGGTGGTGAACTCTTGCTCTTCCAACAACGCCAAGGTTGCTGTTGTGGAGCAGAAGACGGGATTGTAAGAGGAATGACGAGGAGGCTCCGTGGCTGAAAGAGAGATCTACAGGTTGGAGTGATGCATGCCGTAAGCTAGTGGAGCAGATTGTGGCGAGTGGTCGCCGTTGAATATTGTGGCCCAGGTGGCGTCAGCTACCCCGAAACTTGACCAAAAGAAAATGCACCTGTGTAGGTGAGATTCAGAGGTTGTTTAGCGCCGATTATAGTGAGACCTAGGTCCATGTTTTCTGTCATCACGGGGCTATACCCCGCTAATTTCCAGTTTCCGAAACCAACCTAGCTACCCCGCGGTTGAAGATTTCAAAGTTGGCAGCGGCGTTCCCAGGTCCACCAGCCACTTCACTTGGAGCAAACCAAGGCATGGAGTTCAAGCCAGGGCAGACCATGGCAGCGGGCATGTACATACATAGTCGAAATGACGCCAAGATAGTGGCCGTTTTTTCCGGACCCAACCTAAACCTAGGCAACATGGATAGAGAAAACAAAGACAGAACAGCAGCAGCAGCAGCAGCTTATGACAACATTCTCATTACATCCGGCGGGCCAAGACCTATTGAGGCGGTTCTAGATTCCTGTAGTACGAGTAAAAGCAGGATCACGAGGTATCACATAATACAGATACGGAGAATATCGTACTGACCCCCTGTCAGAGATGCGCAAGCTACTGTGTACTAAGTTAGGTACTGAACACGATGCCATGCCATGCCAGCCTGCTTGCTGCTTGCTGCTTTCTGCCTACGGTGCAGTACTAACGCGTAAGACTGCCCCTGCGCCGGCAGGCGGAAGGAGGCTTGCTTTGGTCGTAGATCTCGATGATCATGGAAACAAGACGGAAGATTTTGTATGATAGTCAGGTTACAGGCTGATCAGACCGAAACAGGCCAAGGTTGGGAAGCTCGTGATCAAATCTCATGTATTTACTGCGGTACAGTATAGTACTGTGCATAGGTAAATACTCTAGTTCACTTCATCATTAGCACGGCATAGATGGAATTCCTGTTTATCTCGTTCTAGGTAATCAATAAGATGGTAGGATAGGCATTTGAACAGACCGAATTAGATTCTGGTTCCATCTTCTGTTGCAGATCATGACACTGAGCCCCGTTGTTTCATGTTTGAAATATGCTTTGGATTCGTAGATATGACGTCGCGTAAACAGCACTCTGATCTTTTACTTGAAGCTCAAAGGAAATACCCACGTTGATCGATTCGCGAGATAAATATAGTAATTTATACAGCGAGTAAGTAAAATAAAGCACATACATCCATTACATACATTACATCGATTAATCGGGCAAAGGCCAAGTAATATCCATTATTCGTATCAAACCCTTGGTATCCTAATCCGCGTTGTACAACGCCATGTTCCAACCCAAAAAGAAATAAAATAAAAAACAAGGAAATCCTCCATAGTACAGTACTATGCATTATTAGTTCCCACCCAGGCACAGTAACTCGGAATGTTTCACGCAATCCAATTATTTTGCCAAGACCAACAGTTAGCCAACTCTTCACCACTAGCTCTTTTGCAAAAGTCTTCAGCAAGCACGGAAAGCTTCAGACTAATTGCTGCACAGAAGGATGAGGCCTTAGACTCAAACTCTGCTGCGGAACCAAGGGCCTCGGCGACGGTTGTGGTGGGCATCCTCGGCTCTTCGCGCAGTGCGCTCTCTCTTCCTAACCCAGAAGAATCCGACGAGTGCAGAGACGAGCCACAGTAGAGCTGAAAGGAAGCTGAAGGCGATAACAGCCTTGGTCTTTCCACACTGGTCTCCATGTACTGGGTGGACGTTGTCCCAGTCAAAGACACGGCCACAAGAGGTTCCGACAAGCTATCGAATACCGTTAGCGCATGTTGCAACTACTACTACCAACAGTACAGTAGGTACTGTAGTATAGTGTGTAGTGACTTACATCAACAAGAAGGCCAAAGACAATCCACCAGTTGATGGACATGAAAATGTCCAAAGGCCAGTGGACAAAAGTGCTTGAGAATGGAATGAGAAGAAGTAGAGAAAACAATATACCCAAAGCCGCAACGACCTCGGTGTAAATGAATCGACCGAGTTGCCATGAACTGGCGCCGCGGGCATTGTGAAGGTATTCGCCGTTGACGCCAGCGACGATGGCCGCAAAGACAAGCTCTGCCGCTCGTAGGATCAAGCTAACAACACGATCGAGAGCCATGGCTAGCGATGCAGCTTATGGATTTTCTGTAGTAGAGTATTTTGCGATTCTTTGACTGGGGTTCCTGAGAATATTGTCTTTCTTTGTTTCTCCATCAATTTGCCCAGGAACCACGCTGGTTATTTATCTCAGCAACTCTCCACACAACTTGCACGTCTCTCTACCACATGACAATGACGACCTCCCTCAACAAACTCCTAGAATGAAGCCTGTTTGAGACCGTGTCTTGGCTCTGAAGCTCTTTGACACGTCTGCCGTGGCTCATGACAGGTCATCAGTGCAATGAATTGCTAGATGAGGTCATGCGGACCAGGCCTCGGTGAGAGGTGTGGTAAGTAGAAACAACTGTCATTCGGCAGATTCACATTGCATTACCGACCGTCCTAGACAAAGAACCCTTCTTCTCCGGGCTGAAACACAAATGATGTCGCAAGCCAAGGACCATGGTCTAAACGACTGGACAATTCATGCCTCTTTTTGCAGTTCAGCTTTTGTCTTGGGAGAATCATAGTGGCAGATGCCGAGATGCCGATGCCACGCACTTTGCCAAGTAGACTACCCTTGAGCCTCTTACATCGTCCAAGGCGCTTAATCTACAGCACATATCTTGTACAAAACCAGAATCATGTTGATTTAGTAGAATCTTCACGTTGTTCGTCTAGCTTCATTTCAGCTTTCTAGGCTGACGAAACCACCATGGTTATCAGAGAGTTTGCAGTCAATCGGTTAAAGCTGCAAGTGCGCAGGCATACTACGATCAGACATATTGCGAATGATGTAACGGAGTACTAAGTCGACAGAAAGCCTGCTTCTTGTTGCAGATCTAAATGTTTCGTTTTCATGACGAGGTGACGAGGTATGCAAAATTTCTGTCTTTGTTTGATTGGGTGTTGTTGTAACCTTGAGTGTTAAAGCAACCTTCGGATGTGACACTGACAGCGCAAATCATGATTCGAGTGTAGCACCTTCTGCAAAGCACTTAGAGGCCTCTTTCCGAGCAATCCTCTTTAAATTCCATAAGAGAGAGTTATTGTGTTTCAGTGGTGGAAATTGTCCAAACCAGACGCTTGTTAGTTGCTCTGATAGTAGTGAATACACTTAAACTTCGCGTTGTACATGACAGAACAAAAATAACATTGCATCATATAAATACAGTTTGAAAAAGTAAGCATTATTCAAAATATCTTTTTATTATATACATCTCTTCACTATGATGGTGTAAATAAAGTCTTTGCTATGCATACCTATAAGCATACATATGTGCTTATTAATCACATGAACACACCCTACCCTAAACACTACATCCCCGAGATTGCAGCCTTACCAGGTATCACGCCTTGCCTCACCCAGCCGACATCTCTGACAAACTTCGACGGCCAACTCACAAACTCCATCATGCTCTCACAATAATGTCTTCCCCTATCCCACAGGCTCTTTGGAGCGCCCAAATCCCGCTGCACATCACCCATCCTTCCTCACCGACAACGCCTTTCATCACCAGTATTCCACGCTTCAGCTATTTGGCTCTCCTCATACCCAGGCTATCAACTTTTTTCAACTCGCCTTGTTCGAGCTTCCACTTTGAAGATGTCCAGCTAAGGAACCTGGCTGTGGGGTTGCTGGTAGATCTGTATCAGCCCAGTCTGCCATGGAGATTGACCGTGAATGATGGAGTGGGCTGGGACATTGCGGATACGTTTCTCAACTGTGTAAAGGAGGTGAGTAAAAGCCTATCGGAATTATCCAAGTAGATATCTAGGAATCAGTTCATATCAACAATCCGGTTGATTTAGTGTATTTATTACACAAGAGGCTAACTCACCCAGGCGGACTTTATTCGAAATGGCAACGCAAACCAGATCATGAAGATGTCAAAAGAAAACACCACTCAGCTATGGAACTCAGTCATAGACAATGACCAAAATTCTTTCAACCGCATCAATAGTCGTCTTCTCAACGCACCCACAGCACTCAAGCATGTCCCTATCCGCATATATGTACCCACCAGTGGTCCAGAGTCATCAGCAACACATCCAGAGCATGCCACATTCAAAGTCATACAATCTCTTGTGACGGCGAGTAGCTCAGATCGTCGCCCCAAACTTCTGGGACAAGCACTAAAAGAGATGCTGCCTGGTTTGTTCCCAAGCAGTCGTGATCCCATTCTCGCAAAGGTGGTGATGCACGGCGCTGGTGTGCCGTTTAATGCCCCCCTGGAAGAATTGATGCGTGAAGCTGCGTACCCTGACGGCTGGTTGTGTCTCGTCGTTATCGTTTTGTGATGAATTCGGGCTCGTTGTCAAACAGGGTGTGGATGGCGTTTGGGCGGAGTCTTTGTCCCTTCATCAGTGACATATAGATCACTGGTCTCACAGAATCGTTGATACTGCACATTATACCATGAATTTGAAGCCATTTGGCGATTATCATCTCATCGTTCACTGAATCAGTAACGTTACAGGACAAAATATATGCTCTATCCTACGTAAATGTGATCTTCTTGCCCATAAGACTCTTATATGCGTCGTCGACGGCCTTTCTCTTCCGCTGCTTCACTTCTTCGTCCTCTTGGACTTCCTCCTCCTCAGCAACGTCCTCAGGACCTGGCATCTGAGGTGCCCAAGCCCGGATCTGCCCGTCCATGTGAGAACTGTACACAGCCCCGATAGAGTTCCCACCACCCATGACAGGTCCAGCAGGACGTCCTGTCCCACCGGATGAACGCCAGGCTATACCCGTTATTCTGTTTCGTCCCATCTCACTGCCTCGTGGCCCTACAGGGTTCGTTACGCCCGGGCTTCGGAGCCGCTTTACGATATTGCCATCGTGGAGATCGAGGATAAGAATCTCCTGATCATTTGGCCAAAACAGAAAGTTGTTCCCGGTTGAGAGATGGGACGGAGTTACCAAAATACTTGCTGTCTTTGCATGTTGATTCTGAATCAAGGAACCGAAGCTTGCAAGAGTATTGGCCCCTGTAGCAGCGTCCCAAACGCGAATGCGGCGGTCAAGGCCAGCTGTTACAATGTACTTCCCATCATCTGTCCACTGGAGGCCATTTACTGCGTCGTCATGTGCCTGTGAAGAAGCACGAAAGTGTGGTATCTGACTCGAGTCCATGCCCGCCGCACTTAGATGGTTCATTTTGTGAACGATGCCCAACGAATCCTCTTGGTCCAATAATGCGATGACGCCTCCAGCACGTCGGATATCCCAGATTCGAGCTTTCCCATCTGCATGTCCACTCACAAGGATGTGCTCGTGCCGTGGACTCCATGCTGTTGATAGTACAGGGCCACCATGAGCTACAAGAGCTTGTATCGCAGACCCAGACTTCAGGTCTACTAGTCGAACTGCCGAGTTCTGCGTGGCGCATGCGACAATTAGATGGTCTGCTACGGGACTTGTGGAGTGTGAGTATATTGTTGCGTTAAGGTCAAATGTTGCCGATAGGGCGCAGCGCTGCGTGGACCACAGCTTCAGCTTCTTATCGTAGGAACTCGACAGGAAAGCATCCGGGTCAAAAGGGTAGAATGCGACATGCGTGATACCGTGAGTATGCCCCGGAGAATTGTCTTCCCTCGTAGATCTCGCTATACTGCTCACAGGGCGAAAAGTGTGTACCTTGTGAGGGTTTCCGCCAGCCTCGAGATCCCACACCTTGATGCCTCCCTCGGCACCACCTGATAGAAGGATACGGCCGTCGAATTTCTCCACGGCAATACTGCTGACGCCCGCTCCATGAGCTTTGATGTTGTGAGCACGTTCATCTACGCCTGCGGGATCAGGTTTCGCTGTTCTCTCGCCATTGAAGCGATGCTGAGGCGCTGGTGCAAAAGAACGAAGTAATTCAGAAGTTATGGAGCGGCTGAAGTCCTGAGGGGCAAAATCGCCCGCTTCACGAGCAAGGAGATTGGACTGCATTCATTTGGGTTGTGTAATTGGTTTCCAAGTGATCTAATAAGAAACAAAGACGCCGGCAGGTACTTATAGTTAACTAGGTAGGTAGTACCTACTGTTAATGACTGTAGTTGGAGGTGATGGACTTGACGATGTGAGCTGATGATGTCAGCTCCCGCGAAGGGCCCGTTTCTCAAGGGACGGACTCCACAATTGACAACCTAAACTTCGCTTCTTCAAAAGCCTTAACTCAACATTCTCAAGAAAATTGAAACAATAATTGTTCATCTACAGCTCTCCATCAAGTATCTTGTGCTTTCAAGCTTTGTGCTGAAGCTGTATACTCGCAACAGCATTGCCCTACAAGCAATGCGCATTCGTGGACATTATGAGTACCTGAGAACCACAATCTTTTCTTCACCTTAAAACAAATACTGGTCTGCATAACAGCCTGGTATTGCATTATTGTCACTATGGATATTTCCAAGAACCGCACGCGGATAGTACCCATACACGAAAGAGACTTGTCTCCAGAAAGAGGCAGCCCAGCCGCTGAAGAACGTCTTAACAAAGGAACGAAACGCAGACATGCAACCCTCTACGATGCCGTAGCAGGTAGTGTATATGGTCCTGGCGTTCTAGCATAATGCTCACATAAGGCAGGTAAAGTTTCATACGATCAAGGCCCCGGCCCAGAGGTGGAGGAAGCTCAGTACACACCTTGCCATCCAAAATCCATCAGATACTCCACAAAGGACGTCCCTTTAGCTCCCGATGAGGTTCTTTTCAGACGAAAAGACGCACCCGAGCGTTATCTAGAGCACGACATCTACTATTCTCATGAGCGCGATCTTCCCCATGGTGGTCAGGGCGTTCTACCAGAGAGTGATCTTCTGAAAGCCATTCACGCCTATGCCAGCTCATTTTACAGCGCGAGAAACCGCGAGCGTCACGCCATAGATGACAGGAACGTTGCTGACCGCAGCATGGATGAAACGGCCCTTTTGGCATTTGGTATCCTGCTTGAGGAGGCTGGGAAAGAGGTCCTCGGGCGGCGAGGTGACCTTGTCTTTACCGAGGGCGCAGACGACACTCCTGGCGATGGATCCGAGCCAACCCGTGACGATACCCAGTTCGTTGGACACCACGACATCTCTCTCCGAGGACGACCGAAACGGAGAAAGGTAGCCGATAGTGATATTGAGTAACACAGGATGTTGCTCCAGTTGGACGGCATTTTCAACTTCCGTTATCATGGCTACGAACCCATCCAACCTCTCACAATGGAAGGTGGTCGGACTTCGAAAGCCGCACAAAATTAAAAACCTTGCTTGGTCCGTGAGACAGCCTGTTACGGTCGACAACATCGCCTATATCAATAGGTCTGTTAAGTCAGAGCTCGAGGTTTAGCTCGTTTTGAAACACCATGATGTGAGAGTAAGGTCTTGGAAAAGCACTGACTAGAATTGGTCTTGCTTAGTGGTGGAATAAAGCTCCTCATCTGCTGGCATATGTCCGTCAGCTGTTAACCCAAGGTACGAAACATGTGGCTAGATCTGCAATATGGCCTCTGCGAGTTGTTTCTTCGGTTGTACCTGCCTGCCCTGTGCAACTTACCAGACCCCCCAAACCTATATCAAGAGAGCATGTTACAGGCAGCTTAGTTACACAAAGAACATCAACGGTCCCGTTTCGGTGGCAATAACATGGGGAAGATCATCGAAGTCGGGTCGCTTGGTCGCGCCGGATTACCGTCTGGTGCAACAGTAACTTGTTTGCAGAGGCTTCGTCACAGAGTCTTGAAGAAGTATCATGGAATATCAGAATTTACCCTAGAATATCGATCAAGTGATACAGGGTACCTTTGCTTACATGGCAACACTACCCGAACATACGCATTCTGGGAAGGGATTGGCTAGCTACCGAAAAATTCTAAATATCATACGAATCGATTCGGCGTATTAAATGCCTAGCTTTCAAAATGGACTACAAAAAAACCCTGAGATTGACAATTCTTTCTACCCCTGGCTTTTACGAAGAAGGATCATGGCCGTGACATCCCAGCCCGACTGAGCGTGGGTATGCCAGGTTGGACCCGACGCTTGGGTAACGCAAACATGGCCTTCAGGGTTTCTTAGCTGTTGCCTGTTCTCCGAAGCTGCCTCTTTGATGGAAGATCCTCGAGATTCGCAATCTATCAGCCCATTCTCGGTGCATTCAGTTCAGCCTGAAGCCGGTAGAAACAGCTCGGCATCCATCATACTGGGGAACACCGGGCATCGGGGTCTCGTTTCACAAATGGAAGTCGGTCAATCTCCATCAGGGCATGTCGTCGATCGGTCTGTGAAATTTTAATGTTCTTTGACCAATATCCCTGTCATTGGGTTTGATGTACGGTTACGCACCACACAACTACCCTGAGCCTGTTTATCTCATCACATCCTTCACCATCATTTCCTTACGCTATTTCCTTACGCCCAGAAACGTCGGCATGAACGGGACGAAAGACACAAAGGTTAAATAACTGTTTATGACGTGCAGAGTACTTTGACCAGCATCCAACGGCCGCAACCTCTGGCTAAGCACATGCATTCACTCTTGAATGAAGAAACCAAGAAACAGCCCATTTTAATGCCGAGTTTTGAACTGGGTCTCATCTACATGAGAAGCAATGGGCTTTTCGTTCAGTACCAACCGGTATATGAAGAGTGTGAATCAGCTCTTCTCTTCTCTTGTACCAATTACGTAGTATCATATTTGCACCTCGGCAGGCTCAGCTGTTGAATCTCACGGCACGGACCTCTCCTCACCAACACTGGCATAGGATCGACCTCTAAGCATCCATCTTGTAGTACCGTAAGGCTGTCGAGACCACAGGCACATCTCCGCGTTCTTGCGCGAGGCTGCAACGAAACCAACCCTTGTTGTTTTAGAGCCAACGTTGACTCGTGCAGACGTATTCAGAGAGCCGTTGCAGAACTTTTGCATTTTCATACATACCTACTCTGTACATACATACGTACAGGCCCCTCCAGCTCTTGATTGACACTATGTTTGCCCTTTCCGGGCATCAATTGCGGCGTTTTATTGCCTCGCAAGCCTCAATCCTACTGTATCAGCGATGGCAGCAATCCTCCATACTGAAGCAGTGTAGCGCCTCCCACGCTATATCTTCAAGAAAGATACGGAGCAAGTCGTACGTATACAAAGTGTAATTGGTTGTCATATCATCACGGTCGCAATAGTGCTTCAGCAATTTCGGTTCATCGTACTAAAAAGATCAGCAAACTGGAGCCGTGGATTCAGAAATGGGGAAACGTCCGCTTCAGGCGCGTCGCGCGACTTGACCCCGAGATCCTGGACCATGCTATGGAGGGAAACTCGAGAAGCCAAGACGCTGTAGCAATCACAAATAGTATCATCATAATATCGCGAATTCATCACATGTTGGTGACTCGAGGCAGCAAACAACGCCAGCCAAGTAAGATGGTGCACTAGATATTCGTCATGGGTCTCTTTAACTGCGCTGCATTGCACTGCATTGCATTGCATTATACGCGAGCAGCTACCGATTAACTTGGAGAAACCCAGACTTGTCGAATAAGGTCCCCTCGGTAATTCGTTGCATTTATCTCTTTGTTGGCTGTATGTATGGCTTCCGCTCAGGCCTGATGAGATGATATGATATCAGCAAATCATATTATGGCGTGGCGTCTCTAACGCAAATATCAGTTGCACGTGCTGGACATAGTTTCCATGTCATGTGGTTGTGTTGATCAATCAGGAACTGAATAAGTACGAAGTTTGTATCGCAATCCCCGCTTGTAATATTCGATTCGATGACTGGTGCCAACAACATGTTATTCTTCCCCGCATCGGTGTGCAAATTGTCTCTCGTGACTCGAGTGGCATAGCGATGACGACGATTACGATAATAACAATAGACGCTTGTTCAGTTGAATGTCCGTGGGGGGCGCTTTGGAGATTGATATGATCAAGATCTGAGTTTGAGTCTAAGCCTGATGATGAGTCTCAGTATCGGTATCAGTATCAGTGTCAGTCAGACAGACTTCTCGTACGTGCGGCTTCGGGTGCCTGACTAACGTGCGCTGATATCGTACGTACAAGTACATGTTTGTCTGCTAACGACAAGGTTTGTCTTATGGGAACTGAGACATGGTGCTGTTAGTGTTGTTGCGATGGATTTCAGGTTGCGGACAGCGGCCCTGACTGTGCCAAGCAGATCAATCAGCGGCACAGGAATTCAATATCTGTGCTATTCGGTTTAATACGGCAAACTCAATCCACGATTTGGTGTCGGGTCTGGCAGCAGGTACAGTACCTACATTACAGTACAGTACGGTGCAG
Organism: Fusarium transvaalense; assembly: GCA_013623685.1. Taxonomy (NCBI): domain Eukaryota; kingdom Fungi; phylum Ascomycota; class Sordariomycetes; order Hypocreales; family Nectriaceae; genus Fusarium; species Fusarium transvaalense. The sequence continues at coordinate 42,154 of JABFFG010000086.1, forward strand.
TGCAGTGCGGTACAGTGGTCGCCCCCTTGAATTTAGCCTAAGGGGCCAACTTATATCCATAATTCAACCATAACGGTAAGCGTGATGCCTGTCTTGCTGTCTTGGCTGATACATATCTACATATGTCGTAACTCTGTGATCAAGTTTGACAATACATAGAATCCACTACGGATACCAACCTCACAGATTGGGGGTTCAGTCTGAGCAGGGCTATCTCAGTTGTGGATGAGTTTCAGGACCCATGGACTGTTATAGATATCGCACCTATCTATACCCGATATTTCCCTGATGGGTTTTCAGGTGTCGGTGGTATCAAGCTGACAGAATCCTGCACCTTTATACTCTGATATGTGACAATGGGAAATCAAAGTATGAGGTAAAAATAGGGTTTGCACAGGTAGCATAGGACTATAAATTGAATCAGGTTTTACATTCGAGTCGGACTTGATGCCATTATGAATCAGTGGGTTAGGGTATGAAAGAAGCTAAAGATAGCTCTTATGGCGCTTTTCTAGAATGACGTTGCAAAGCTTGTATAAGGTGCCATGCACGAAGCAATAGTTGCAACGGTTGGGTGCCCTTGCGTAATTCTACATACTCTGTAGCCCCCTGACCCAAAGATACATATTTGTTTACTCGCTTAAAAAAAAAAAAAAAAAACACCAACCGGAGACAGATAGAGAGAGACCAGCTGTAAATTGAATTACTGCGGGCTGTTATACCCATCTTGGGCCTGGCGGCCGAGCAAGGGAAGACTATGACATGCTGAAGCGACAGTTTATTAACACCGACAACATGGACACGGCACCTCCAATGTCTCAGCTTTCAAATGAGTTTCGCTTCCGGGCTATAGAGTTATACAGAAATGTACAAAACACTGTAGTGCAGTGCAGTCAATATTAACAAGTCATCAGCAAAAATAGGTGTGTATACCCAGCCAGCTAGTGATTTTTTATCGACTGTTAAAGGAAAGTCCCTTTTTAATTCTTTACCCCCAAACGGCCTCAGAATGCACTGGGATACAATACAATAGTCAGCTGTAAGTCGCCTTGTTGTTTTGTTTTGTTTTATTCATTTACCTTGACGGTGTTCCGTTATGCCGCTTAGTCACGGTACGATACCTCCACTGTGCCATCCAACAAACAATGAAAGTTCTAACCAAAGATCGTACCGTACCGTACCGTTCCGTACAGTAGCGTACGGAACTCAGAGAAGCCGATTCCGGGTTCGCACCGGCCCGCAGGCGGCTTCTTTCTACTGGGTCTCCGGAGGATCCTGAGGGTCTTGTCTTCTCTTGTTGAATTTTCAAATCTCACTCACATATTTAGCCAGAACTGACTCGTTGCTATGGTTTTGCTTTTCCCTGCAGTCGTTTCTCTTCCCCCCTGCTTCTGCTGCGACGCCTGCGACTTGGACTCAACTCTGAGAGGTCAGTTTGACCCAGTTCCACGTCGTCGGTGCCCCTCGTGTTTCTGTCGGTGTGTGGCTTGCTCATTCCAGCCATTGCTGCATTATAGTACAGTGAGTGCTATACTGTATGTACAGGCACAGCACAAGCCGCTCATGTCCAATACTTAGCACTTCTGGTCAAAATCCCCCCTGCTTCGCGTACACACATGACGTCGCATTCAACGACGCCAACCTCCCTGACTTCATTTTAGCGGCGTCCCAGAGATCTGGAAAGCTCCAAAGACAGGCGCTCACCGTTCTCAACCAGGGTCTAATACCGGACCTCCCGTTGAAGTCTTGAACAAAGTAAATGAAGAGAAAATTGATGACATGTATCTACGTATCTCACAACTGTGTGGACTGCCATTCCGAGTACTTGCACGCCTCTGACGTGACAATGTCCTGGATCATGAGCTGTGATCCCAGGATGTAGGACGCCCCAGAAGGTTGACCCATATCAGAAAGATTATCTCACCCACTAGTTTGAACAGGACCAGATGCGTTTTTCTCTGAGAATCTGGGCCATTTCCAAAGGTAACTAAGCATCGGTCGCAAATATGCCAAAGGCGGATGAGGAGCCGGTGTGACATTTTGATAGTATACTCATAATGGGAAAGGCAAATGTTGTACGAGCATCATCGTGCTGCTGATACCGATGGCGTTTCCCGCTTCTGAATTTACCAATGACATGGCAATATCCGTACTGCACAGTCTACTATGGATCCTTCTCCTGCTTGGCACATCGTTGAGAACTTGTGATTCATAACCCTGGCTAGAGGCAAAAGTTGGGCACGAATGTCAGTTTGTACCGACTGGTTGAAGAAGTATATACCTGCTGTATAATGTAATGAATGGCAACAGGTGACGTTACGATAAGGCACCTTGGGTACGGGATCGATCATGCCAGGTACAGATACTACTGGTACATAGTACAGTACTTGACTAGGTAGGGACGATTTTCTTCAAGTGGGCGGCGCGGTGCGTGCACGATCCTCTCGGCCGATTCGACAGCCAAGCTGAGGCTATTAAGTGGCCTGGAATTGCTCGGCGAGTCAGATTGAGCGCGTCTTTGAGCCCTGAGGTCTTTTTTGTCCATCAGCGGCACTGGCTTTTCTCCCTCTCCCTCTCCGCCCTCCTGTCTCTGTCTGTCTTGAATCTTGAATCAGTGTGCGGAGTATAATCGCCAGACGTATCCGAAAAAGGGAGTTCTGATGGATCCTCAAGCAACGATTTCATGCACTCCCCATGCAAGAAATATCTGCTGTGACAAAAATGACTGCCAGTCCCAGTAAACTCAAACCGACGGCACGGTGTCTAAAATGATCTGTATCCATAAATCCAAGACACCGACCGGGCCTAAGGGGGAGCAGATGAGGCCATGTCCCGTTCCAGAAGCCTTTTTGAGCAAGGGCACCGTTGTTGGTCATGGTGACTTGGCGAACCGATATGAACATGGCCGGGATCCCCGCCTTCCAGACGTTTGAAAGGAACGTTAAGAACGTTGGAAAACAGGAAGCCACCCTAGCACGCATATGACTTCAAAAGAGAGACCTGCAAGTGGTGCATGAGTTGATATCATCCTCGATGCGGTGAATCGACGAGATCCACCGGCTGAGGAAGTGTTGGAGATTTACCGTGTATGCTCGTGAAGAGATCAAGGAGCGGTGACCGCTACTGCCTCATCGTGACCTGCTGGCAACTCAATGTAGGTAGGCAGTGAGCAGTCAACTCTTGCTAGTTGCGCATTAGCTAGTAACTTAGGTGATGCCGAGTCTGTTATCTCACTTTGTCGGTCAGAGTGAGAGCATAAGGAGCTAGGAGTTGTGCTATGCCTTCCGTTCGTGGTTTGGCTTTATGGTAGAGGACTTATTAATAAGTACCGAAACTGGGAGTTGTTATTAAATGAAAATCTCATCGGATGAATGCTGAGACAGGTCAAAGCGTTGGCTGGAGCATGATTGTAGATAATGATCTGGGTGCTTCTCTACGATTGTAGGCAATTCCATCATGTTTATACACAGCACGGATATGTTTTCGACTCACTGTCGACATCATTGAGCAAACGAATGAGCCTCTTCATGGCACACATTGGATCCCTCAAGAAGTGTTGAGGGAGAGAGAGTCTAAAGACCACTGAAAGATCTAGTCCCACAGTGATTAAATTAGAGTGGAACTTACACCCTGCTCAATGGCGTTTCTTTTTTGTCGATGCGTCGAATATTGGAAGGACGCATGGAAGAAAGAAATGCAGGCCAAGCCCGCCTAGCCCATTCAGCTCGCCCGAGTTTTGGCAACTGTATGTGTGGCATTATGCGATCCACCATATGCAAATTCGTCAAGCATCGCATCTTATGCCGCTCTGACTAGAATCAAACAGCGGGTATAGGCTATCAGGGTATTGTGCACGGTACAGGACCGTAGAACAGCAGATAGCCAGGCTGGATGTTATGCGGACGACACAACCTCGAGGTTGAATATGCCAGTGGTGTTCAAGCAATTGGACAAGGAATCTGGAGAGGAGGATATCGATCAACATCCAGTGCTGGACCGCAAGCGATCATCTCATTGCGAAACAAGAGCAACCAGAAAGAACCGCCACTCGTCATCTATCTTGCTCAGATGTTGTTGAGTCAGGAGAGGCTTCAGCGACCGAGCTTTGACCTGAATTACTGCATGTACTCAACGCTCGAGCAACTCAAGGTGGTAGTAATACCCACTGAGCCATGGGAGCAAGATGATCTACAAGGTCCTTCCGGGGCATAGAGTATCCATACAGACGGGGCTTCTGAGCCAACAGAAGCTGTCCAGTAACCGCCCCCAGAAGCGAGCCATTGTCCCCGTAGATCTGTTCATCAAGACTCGGCAAGTAATTTCTGCGTGACAAAAAGTGCGGCAGCTCTTTTGAATAACGGCATTCTCATCGCCGTTGCAGGCGTCTTGAGATGGAATTGCACTGGGCCGAGGGCAGACTCGAAGGGTGATTAAATCGTTGGCTAACATTTTAGAGCTTGCTTCCCATGTGAATGTCATTATGTTTATTGATGACATGACTGTTATGACGTCTCTGGTAAGCGGATACCTACCTAGGTAAGTAGGTAAGTATCTAAACAATAAAATAAGAAGTGAGGCTGGGAAAGCACAGCCCAAAGGATGGCCTTTGCTTGAAACGCGGATGATTTCCATTCGACCTCAAGTTGATTGTGTTGATGACGATAATCAATCTGTTGGACATTTCCTGCGTAGCTAGCTGCCTACCACCTAAACTGTACCTGCCCGTCAAGACCTTGATGAATGTATGTACTAAAATACTGCCAAGAGAATTTGCGAAATACATACCTACCTACTAAGGTACCTGAGGTAAGGAAGGCCAAGAGCGGAACCAGACCGCATGGAATGAGCAACCTGCTGCAAGTTTACACCGGCGAAGCGATCGAGAAAAAGCAAGTATCTAACCAATAATTTTGTTCCTGTGTCGATACTTACTTCCACTTCAAGAGTCACCTGCAACATTTCACGTGGTCCCGGAGAAACCGCACCGCATAACACAGCATCACAGAGCGCCGCATTATACCTCACGGGTGCCAGGACTGGACAAGGAATCGCCGAGCAAGGGAGAGACCTTTTGTCAATGATTGATTGTGATTGTGCACCTACCGTGGTGATCAGTGTCTGTGCTATGCTATGTTTACCAACACGTACAGGGCAAATTGAGGCAGTGGGGGATGCTCCATGTCTGGACTGAAGAACGAACTCGAGAACCAACAGAAGCGATTTTACTAGAACTAGAGAAAGTGAGACCTGTCGGATCTGAATGTACCGAGAACACGGATGCACCATGCTCAAGGGTCTTTGAGAGCGGTACATTAGGAACTTGGACCCCTCACACATACATACATACATACGTATTTTACGTGTTCTAAGTACAGTACATTGGATGAGACGGATATTGTATGGACAAATCAGCATAGCAAGTATCTCATGCATTCACTTACACAGCAGTGCCGGTGGACGTTGGGTATCAAGATTCCCGTTGTCTTTCACCTCTTTCAACGGCCCTTGATGGCCCGGTAAACCTTCTTCTCCATGATCTGCAACAACTTCAGTATCCATATGTAGTGGTGCTGTATAGTATTAGTACTTTGAAAACTTTAGATATGAGAGGAGTGTACCTCACACTCAGCATAGTTACTAAAGTATCTATCCGTCCCCTTCTCGCGCTCTGAGTTTCACCAAACTCTATCAATGACTAAGCTTCAAGCTCAATCCACGAATAAAAGATAACCCAAGCTCTCGTCTGACCTCTGACATACTGTAACATTGGACACTCTTTTACTGTCTCCGAGTGAGTCGGTACATGAATAGGTAGGGAGGTACATGTATGTCAACGTTCCATTGCACCCAGGTATGGTATTCCAGGTGCTGAGTACAGTATTACATTGAGATCCATTGGATTCGAGTTACGTACAGCATTATTTGCGCTCAATGCCTCATATTGCGCGCCATAAGCTAGTAAGTATAGGTCGGTAATTTTCCACTACCTACCTTAGATATCCACTACAGTTTCAGGAAGAATGAAAAAAAAAAACTCTGCGCGAAAACTGCGCTAGTGGACCTGAGAGACATATCCGTTGCGCGCTACACGACGCCTTCCAGGAGTTGGGCTCCACGCCACGGCCACGAGGCCTCCACTGTAACTCAGCGCACCACCATAATCTCCCTCGTTTACCACTTTACCTCTACGTACCTCCACCCAGCCATCATCTCCCGTCTGAAGCTTGTACCTTTTGGTTTGAACGGTCCGTCGCATGGCCGCTCGTGAGCATCCATCCATCCATCCATTTCAAAGTTGCGGTGTTGACCAGTTCCATCGCATGTCGCGCTTGTTTGCTTTTACGCATGTATGGTACTATCTCGGCGGGCTTCCTGTGGGCTTTTGCTTGCTTGCTTGCTTACATGCTTATCTTTGCTTACCTGCTCCAATACAGTAATTCCCATTCTTCGACCTGCTCGCACTTCGTTCATCCTGCGACCACGACATTTCTGCCCGCTTCGTTGACCGTATGCGGCAATCATCGACCGACCTAAACCCCAATTATTCACTCAGCTACAGACTACACATAGCACTGACTGGACTGTACAGTGCATACCTAAAGCAAAGGGCCTAAAGAGAATAGTTTACGCAAGGGCAGCAGAAGAAAACACAGACCACATCAGCGGGTAGCGACGTCTATCTGTCTATCTACCACAGCTACCAGAAAAGCTGCAGACCACTGTGTTGCACAGCTCTCGGTTCCAGGTACAGTGACTTTCATCTCGCTGCTGGAAACCCTTCCTCCACTTGGTTTGCGGTGCATGGGGTGGCAGAAAAAAAACGGGCAGCAGGGGTCCGCCAAAGAAAAGAAAGAAAAAAAGAGCCTTCGCCGACATCATCCCCCAGTCACAGCCAGGCATCTAGGTTCCTTGACCCCCTGGTCTTGTTTAGCCTCCTCCGACTGTCAACTCGGCAGGGTCGGTTCGTCAACTGGCTCCAAATCTACCTGCGTCTGGCCCGCACAAGCCCGCCCACCCCCGGCAGACCGTCTTTTGTGCCTTGGGGTTTGAGGCTGTCGGTCCCAGATTTGCGCTTGACTTGAAGTCGACATCATACTTGCCCAAGAATCGATTCGTCCGCTCGCCAATTTTGCGCCTTTCTTCCCTCAATTCCCAGCTCTCCTACAGTCTCGAGCGCGTACCTTTGAATTGCTCACGCTGCCTGCCCTTGCCTCTCACTGTACTGTAC